>WNWK01014052.1:0-12468 GCA_009830355.1 Cherax destructor
GGTTCTTCGGGAAGGAGCTGAGGATAGTGTGCCCACCACAATATTCAACACATCCCTTGAAACTGGGCACTACCTGAGGTATGGAAGAAGGCCAACGAGTCCCCTTTTTTAAAAAAGGAGAAAAAGGGGCAAAACTATAGCCCGGGGTGTTTACATGTATAGTGTAAAAGTCCTGGAAAAATCATCAAAAAAAGAATGGTGAACCCCTTGAGGGAACAGGATAATAAACACCAGACAGCATGGACCGGGAAAAAATCCTGTGTAACAAACCTCCTAGAGTTTTTGATAAAGAACAGAGGTAAGGCAGGAGAGAGAAGGGTGGGTTGATTGCATTTTCCGGGACTGGGAAGGCCTTCGAACATTTCCCTCACATGAGATTAGTAAAGAAGTTGGAAGAACAAGCAGGTATAAAGGAAGGGCACTGAAGGGATCAGGGAATCCCTAAAAGGGAGGCAACAAGGGTCATGGTGCGTGGTGAGGATCACAGTGGGCGCCTGTGACAGTGGTGTCCGCAGGGTCAGTCCTAGGACCAGTGTTATTCCTGGTATATGTAAATGACATGACGGATGGGATAGACTCAGAAGTGTGTCTATTCGCGGATGATGTGAAAATAATGAGGAGAATCACATCGGAAGAGGACCAGGCAGGGCTGCAAACAGACCTGGACAAGCTCGACATCTGGTCTAGCAGTTGGCTTCTCGAATTCAATCCTCCAAATGCAAAGTCATGAGGATCGGAGAAGGGCAAAGAAGACCGCTGACAGAGTACAAGCTAGGCGGACAAAGGCTACAAACCTCGGCAAAGGAGAAAGACCTTGGAGTGAGTATAACGCCTAGCACGTCTCCGGAGGCACACATCAACCAGATAACTGCGGCAGCATATGGGCGTCTGGCAAACCTTAGATTAGCGTTCCGTTACCTTAACAAGGAATCGTTCAAGACACTGTATACCATGTACGTCAGGCCCATACTAGAATATGCAGCACCAGTCTGGAACCCACACCTGGTCAAGCACGTAAGGAAACTAGAGAAAGTGCAAAGGTTTGCGACAAGGTTAGTTCCACAACTCAGGGGTCTGTCTTATGAAGAAAGGTTGAGGGAAATAGGACTAACAACACTGGAGGAAAGAAGGGTCAGAGGAGACATGATAACGACATACAAAATACTGGGAATTGACAAGGTAGATAGTGACAGGTTGTTTCAGAGAGGAACACAGAAACAAGGGGACACAACTGGAAGCTGAAGACTCAGATGAGTCAAAGGGATGTCAGGAAACATTTCTTCAGCCACAGAGTAGTCAGGAAGTGGAATGGACTAGAGAAAGATATAGTGGAGGCAGGAACCATACATAGTTTTAAGACAAGGTATGATAAAGCTCATGGAGCAGGGAGAGCAGAGACCCAGTAGCAGACAGCGAAGGGCGGGGCCAGGAGCTGAGTCTCGACCCCTGCAACCACAATTAGGTGAGTACAATTAGGTGAGTACACACACACACACACACACACACACGCCCCGATGGCATGGTGGCTAGCGCTCTTGCTTCACGCACGGAGGGCCCGGGTTCAATTCCGGCGGGCCGAAACATTTCGGTGTTTCGTTACACACACACACATACATACAACAGGCCTAGTGTCTAATCGACATGTGCCTAGGACAAAATGGTAACTAACTAACTAACAACACACACACACACACACACACACACACACACACACACACACACACACACACACACACACACACACACACACACACACACACACACACACACACACACACACACACACACACACACACACACACACACACACACACACACACACACACACACACACACACACACACACACACACACACACACACACACACACACACACACACACACACACACACACACACACACACACACACACACACACACACACACACACACACACACACACACACACACACACACACACACACACACACACACACACACACACACACACACACACACACACACACACACACACACACACACACACACACACACACACACACACACACACACACACACAGAACGTAAGAAAGGAGGAACACTGCAGCAGGCCTGTTGGCCCATACTAGGCAGGTCCTTCACATTCCATCCCACTAACAGAATATCTGTTCAACCTAATTTTCAATGCTACCCAAGAAATAAGCTTTGATAATTTTATTTACTCATGTGCAATTCCCACTCAAATCCAACCCCTCTCACTCATGAATCTATCCAACCTAAATTTAAAACTACCCAAGGTCCTTGCTTCAATAACCCTACTAGGTAGACTGTTCCACTCATCAACTACCCTATTTCCAAACCAATACTTTCCTATATCCTTTCTAAATCTAAACTTATCTAACTTGAATCCATTATTGCGGGTTCTCTCTTGGAGAGATACCCTCAAGACCTTATTTATATCCCCTTTGTTAATACCCATTTTCCACTTGTATACCTCGATCATGTCTCCCCTCATTCTATGTCTTACAAGTGAATGCAATTTAAGGGTCTTCAATCTTTCTTCGTAAGGAAGATTTCTAATGCTATGCATTAATTTAGTCATTCTACGCTGAATGTTTTCTAACGAATTTATGTCCATTCTGTAATATGGAGACCAGAACTGAGCTGCGTAATCTAGGTGAGGCCTTACTAATGATGTATAAAGCTGTAATATAACCTCTGGACTTCTGTTGCTAACACTTCTTGATATAAATCCCAGTAATCTATTTGCCTTATTACGTACGCTTAGGCATTGCTGTCTTGGTTTAAGGTTGCTGCTTACCATCACCCCCAAGTCCTTCTCGCAATCTGTATGGCTAAGTTTTACGTTATTTAACTTATAAGTGCTAGGGTTATGGACCCGAGCTTCAGAACCTTGCATTTATCTACATTGAACTGCATCTGCCACTTTTCTGACCACGAATTAAGTTTGTCTAAATCTTCCTGAAGTTCTATGACATCTATGTTTGAATCAATTATCCTACCTATCTTCGTGTCGTCGGCGAATTTGCTCATATCACTAGTAATTCCCTCGTCAAGGTCATTGATATATATTATAAATAACAATGGGCCTAAGACTGATCCCTGTGGAACACCACTTGTTACAAGTCCCCATTCGGATTTAACCCCATTTATGCACACTGCTTCCTATTGGTGAGCCATGACTCGATCCATGACAGCACTTTTCCCCCAATGCCATGAGCTGCCACTTTCTTTAACAGTCTCTGGTGCGGTACTCTATCAAAAGCCTTACTAAAGTCTAAATAAACAATATCGAATTCTTTATCGTGATCAACAGCTGAGTATCAATAATCAAATTATGGTTATCTAGATGGCTTCTAATAATATCAGCTATAATTGACTCTAGTAATTTGCCTACAATTGAGGTCAGGCTTATTGGGCGGTAATTTGACAGTAGTGACTTGTCCCCTGCTTTAAAAATAGGAATTACATTAGCCATCTTCCACATATCAGACACTACACCTGTTTGAAGAGATAAATTAAAAATGTTAGATATTGGTTCACAGAGTTCCATTTTGCATTCCTTAAGAACCCTTGCAAAAAGCTCATCAGGACCCGGCGATTTATTTTGTTTCAGTCGGTCTAGTTGTTTCATAACCATTTCGCTAGTGACTGTGATATTACATAATTTATCTTCTTCTGGGCCTCTGTAAAAATTAATTACTGGGATATTATTAGTGTCTTCCTGTGTGAAAACCGAGAGAAAATAATTATTAAAAATAGAGCACATATCATTCTCCTTGTCAGTAAGATGCCCAGAGTTATTTTTAAGGGGACCTATCTTATCCCTAACTTTTGTTCTATAAACCTGGAAAAAACTTTTTGGGTTAGTTTTTGAATCCACACACATATAGTATGATTGTACACAAAATATCAATGTATTTAGTGAAAAATAAGAGAAAATTATTTATTTTCGGTTTATCAAATAGTAATTATTAAATATACAGTTCTGGACCAATCACTATCAAATAAATACAGTGGACCCCCGAATTTTGTGATTAATCCGTTCCAGAGAGTCTGCCGAAAGTTGAAATTCACGAATTTCGAAAACATTTTCCCCATAAGAAATAATGTAAATCCAATTAATTCGTTCCAGACACCCAAAAGTATAAACAAAAAATACATTTTTTAGAGATTAAATATAGATTTACATACAGAAAACAATGAGAAATAAATATAAAGCACTAATGAAATGGATGGATAAATGAACATTTAACCCTTTCAGGGTCCAAGGGGGGTCTCCGAAACTCGTTCTCAGGGTCCAAGAATTTAAAAAAAATAAAAAAATTATTTTTTCTTATGAAATGATAGAGAATCTTTTTCCGATCATAACGCCACAAAAATTATGAAATTTGATAGAAAACTAACGGAATTATGCTTTCGCGAAGTTAGCGGCAGCCATGACACTTACGCATCGGCGATTTCGCCCAATTTGAGCCCTATTTTCGGCAAATTCCAATGTTTCAGGCAACTAAAATTATAGCTATTTTGCTAGAACTCCATTTCTTCTATCGATTGAGTACAAGAAACCGCCTATTTACCTATTACAACTACCCAAAATAGTGGTCAGAAAATAGCAATTTGGCCAATTTCACACAAATTTCAAACGATGCCAATTTCAAAATAGGGTCCAGAATAAACAAGGCAGACATTCCTGGCACTAAAATAACGTCTTCTCTGTTCATTAGTCACGTTTCCAGGCCCCTCTTACATTACTTTTGCTTTTCATTTTGAATTTTTATTCTCACAAAAAAATAGAAGATTTACTGTTATGTATACAACTGCATCATTGTATAAATGGTATAAATAATATTAGAGCACTTGTGCATGAATATTAGACTTGCCAGTTGATGTGTATTGGCTGCATGGTGTGATTTGTTTACTCTTGAACATCGTCAAAAATCGAACATTTTCGCTACTTTGAGCTCAATTTCAAGGTACTTGTCTTTGTCAAATCAATCAAAATCATCTCTATTTCTGTAATATATCTTCCAGTCTATCAAATGAGACCAAGAAAAAGAGAATACATCAATAAATACCATACGAAAATAGACTGCAAAGTCGCTGTTTTAAACCAAAAAAACGGTCAGAGTTTTTTTTTCCTCATTATGCACTGTGTGGTGCAGGAATTTTTTTATACTGCGCACACTGACCGCACAGACCCATTCTATCATATCTAGGCCTAACAGCCTGTTTCTGCTTGATTTGAGGGCGCTAGAATTTAGGCGTACTAGTACGTCAATAACCCCAGGGCGTAAGCCGTACTAGTACGTCAATAACCCTGAAAGGGTTAAATCACTATTACATACCTTTATTGAAGACTTGTTTTGAGAGGGAGGAGAGTGTTTGGAGACAGGACAGAATACTTAAATATGACAAGCTCATATCAACTCTACGGCTTATTTATCTATCTATCACAATTCATCTAATATGACATAATAAACAATATTAATAACATAGAAACATGATATGTGCTCTAGAATGAATAAAATATGTCATTACGTATGTCATGAGTGGTGGTGGTGGTGTTGAGTTTATAAGGGCCACTGAGAGCATAAGCCATACATATTAGTGGTGGTATAGGTGGCAGCAGAGGCCACCACCACTATTCACACAGACAATGTACGTAATTTATAAATAAGAAAGATTTACACTTTATAAATAAGAAATATTAACAATTGGAGATGCAGGCAGAGAGCGGTGTTGTTGTCAGTGGCCCTATACAGTGGTCCCTCGGTTTTCGCCGAAAATTCGTTCCAGAATGCTGCTCAAGTGGCATTACCGAATGAATTTACTTCCTTAAGAAATAATGTCACGTAGGTTAGTCTATTTCAGACCCCCAAAAATACACTTGCAACAGCACTTATGAAAATACACTTACATAAATGTTCGAGTTTGGAGATGCACGAAAACCGATGGACCACTGTATACCTCAAACAACATATGAGGAGTTTCGTGTCGTCCTTTTTCTATCGCTTAATTGCTTAACTTACTTGCTACACTGTTAATGCTACACTTTATCGCTGGCTGGCGCTATAGCCTTTATCGACTCCTGCTGCTTTAGTATTGTACATATCGTAGAATCACTGAAGAAGGCACATTCTCCCCTCTCTCTTCCTCCTCCACTTTGGTACTTTGCTATGAGTTCTTTCTTGAATTCTATTGTGTTTCTCACCTTCTTTACCATAGGGCTGGCACTAGGAGCTTTCTTTGGGCCCATGGTGGCTTATTTAGCAGTTGCAAGCACAAAAAACAATGGATTATTACGAAATGTATCGTATGAACGCGTGGGGTGATTGTCACTCTCCGAGAAACAATGCCACACTGACTCTGAATGGTTTGTGGGAGCCTTTGTGTGTGTGTGGCCACTGGGAGGCATCTTGGACGCATTCCGTATGACCTCTGAATTTTGAGGCAAATCACAAAATTTGAGGCTATATTTTGACGAAAAATGTTGCCGATAATCAAAATTCACAAAGCTTGAGACTCACGAAATTTGTGGGTCCACTGTATAGACCCTCTCAAATATATAAAATAAACATGAACAAAATATGAATGCATTTGGTGAAAAATAACTTTGAAAAAATTATTTATTGGAAAAATTTTTGTTTATTATATTCATATCTCCAAATTAGCATTTGTAAGAAATTAATTGCAGTTATTCTTAACTTGGATGCCTGGGTTCTGCTGAACTGCATTCAAATGCTTGAAAGTGGCATAAGTTATATTCTGTATGTAATTTATTATTATTAGCAAAATAGTTCTTAAAAAGCTGTACATGTTAAGTAATTTTGATTTCAGAGTAATAGTTGGTTTCCTTCCTCAGAGACTTGCAATATGCGCAGCAACGGTTATGTTCACACTGAGTCAGGATCGACTAAATATGGACCTAGACCGTGACTCACTGGAGCTCATGTTGAATCTTCTCGACACTGATGCTGATACTTCAGAAAATATTTCTCCTGGAGATGTCACTTTTGTGAACCAAAATAAGAAAAAAATTCGAGAACTCTGTAGAGACATGCAAAAGAAGGGCCATGCAAAGCATCTCAATCTTGATAACATCAATGTGAGTTTCATAAATCTACATCCCTTAACCCTTAAACTGTCCACACGTAGATATGCGTTTGCGTGCGTACTGCCCCGAACGTAGATCTACGTTTTTTTTCAAATGCTTTTAACCTTGCCACGATAAGCCTGAGTTGCCTAGAGATTAGAGAATGGGTCTGTGCACTCATTGTGTGCAGTATTACAACATGTGGGAATGACAAACAAAATGCACTCTTCATTTTAAAGAAAAAGAACAATTTATTTTTTTCTCAAAATATTCTGTCAGCTACGCACGTGAACGTATATCTACGTGTGGACAGTTTAAGGGTTAATCTACTTTTTACCTAGGTCATTTATAATATAAAAAAAACACTATACAATATATAATATACAACCTCTCCTCTCTTAATGATGGAGTTCCATACCTAAGACAACATCGGAAAACAAATTCGTCACTAAGTGAGGAGCATGCTATAATGGTAGTGGGTTTGTGTCAACCATCTTTGATATTGTTTTAATGTTACTTTTGCAAAATTTATAAAATTTCTGGAATATTTTCAAATGCTTATACAGTAGTGTACTGTGTATTGTAATAAACAGAATAGAGGAAATCTGCTCTAATATACATTATTTAGGTATGCATACTGGTTAGAGAGCCTGTCGTAAGTCTGAGTCGTCAGTACATGAGTACGTCACTAAGTGAGGAGAGGCTGTATATAGAATATACAAAAATAATTAAATTATGATGTATACTGTATATTGTTACATGTTCCAGAAATAAATCCTGATGGTGATTAATTTCATCGAAACATTGATTGTGCTTTAGTAAATGTCTTAAGAGATTTTACAGGATTTTCCCAAATACTACTAGTTGCATTTCTTCAGGCTAAATCATCATGAGTACTATATATGACTGCTTGTTAAAAAATCACTTATTATTATAAAGAATTTACTAAAAAGAATATTATAGTTAATTTTAGTTTTATGAGATATCCTATTCCTTCAAGTGTAAAAATTGATAGGAATGTGAAAAATAGCAGTTGAGACGAGTGTACTAAGCAAAATTTGCTTTATTGGTTATAGTAGAACATAATACATAATATACTGGCTTTGACTCTCAGGCAGGTAACCTAGCCATGGAGACACTCCTCAGTCTAACCTCAAAACGAGCTGGAGAGTGGTTTAAGGAGGAGCTTCGGGTGCTTGGAGGAGTGGAGCACTTGGTACGCACCATTACACACTGCACACAGCTTTTCTCACCGGGCTTAGAAAAATGGTCCCATCCATTGTTGGAGAAGTTGTCCAAGGTTGACCGCTGCCTCAAAGTTTTAGAAAATGTGAGTAGAAGTGATAATATAGCAGTTGTTTGTTTACTTTGGCTGGGGGCAATGGGCTAGTAACCCCTTCTCCTATAAATTACTAAAAATAAGAAAAACTTTATATAGCTGGGATGTTTGAATGTACGTGAATGTAGTGCAGATGATAAGAAAGATGATTGCCAATGTTATGAATGAAACCATAAAACAGGTCGGGTTAGAACCCCACCCATGGTATGGTTTGTTTGCAATCGTGTCATTACGATTTCGTGAGTCGAGTTATGAATGAAAAGAAGTTCAATGTGAAACAGTGGGGAGAAATAAATGGGATTAGGTCAGGAGTGTCTGAGAGAGAGAGAGAGAGAGAGCTAAGGAAGTGGTAGCAATAATGTTGAGGGATCAGTTATAGAAGAAAAAGAGGGAATATAAATGCATAAGTTCAAGGATTATGTGGAGTAAAATAAGGGTTGGATGTGAAAAGTGGGTTATAAGTGTTTATACACCTGGAGAAGAGAGGAGTGTTGAGGAGAGAGATTTTGGGAGATGTTAAGCAAGTGTTTATGAAGTTTTGAACCAAGTGAGAGAGTAATTGTGGTAGGGTTCCCAAGACCACGTCGGTAAACAAATTCACCGCTAACTGAGGAGCCTACTATAATGGTAGTGGGTTTGTGTCAGCCATCTTTGATATTGTTTTAATGTCACCTTTGTACCATTTATAACATTTCTGATATATTTTTAAATGTTTATACATTAGTGTACTGTGTATTCTAATAAACAGAATACAGGAAATGAGTTTTAATATACAGTGGTACCTCGGTTTTCGTCAATAATTCATTCCAGAATGCTGTTCGAGCGCTGTTACTGAACAAATTTTTTCCCATAAGGACAAATGTAAATTAGATTAGTCCGTTTCAGACCCCCAAAAATATACTTACAAAAGCACTTACAATAATACACTTACATAATTGTTCGAGTTGGGAGCTGTACGAAAATCGAGGTACCACTGTACATTATTTAGGTACTCATACTGGTCAGAGAGCCCGTCGTAAGTCAGAGTCGTCGGTAAATGAGTACGTCGCTAAGTGAGGAGAGGCTGTACTTATTTTTAATGAAAATATTTAAAAAACGCTACAGAATAACAATGAAATACCAAAAAGTTGAACAGAGATTGTACAAACAATGCTTAATGAACGAAAGCTGATGAGAGACTGAGCATGTGCTGCTTTATTTTCATTGGACTTCGTCCAGATTAGGTCAGATATGAGGGCAACATCCAACTACAGAGTCAGATTTTTCCAGAAAAAGTTGGGCGAATATCGAGTTGTACGAATATAGAGACGTACAAATATTAAGGTTCCACTGTACATTGAAAGGTTTTAAGCTTTCGCTGTCCAGATCCAAAAAAATAACCCATTCAGTGACCATTACATAGAACTATATCATTAACCCTTAAACGGTCCAAACGTATATATACGTTTGCTCGCCCAGTGCCCTGAATATTTTGAAAAAAAAAAAATATAGAAATAAAGAGCACATTTTTTAAGTGTTATAGGATAAAAAAAAAATTAGGGTCAGTACTTACTGAGATATGAGGTGGAGAAGTTGGCACTGGATGCTCACCTGACAGCAACAGGAGTCCTGCCGCTTGCAGAATTGTTGCCGATATACCTTTTTTTCTTTTTTTATTATTTTATATAATTTTTATGTTCTGATAATTACAATTTATAGTAGTTCTTGTGATTTCATAGCCAATCTTTATTCTGACACTAATATTAGGTACTGAAATTGTACTCTAATAATAATAATGATACATAGTTCATAAAAATAATAATAATAATAATAATAATGATAGTGCATAATAATAATGATAGTGCATAATAATAATGATAGTGCATAATAATAATGATAGTGCATAATAATAATGATAGTGCATAATAATAATAATGATAGTGCATAATAATAATATTATGTAAGATGTGTGTCACTGCCTTATCTCATCTGATCTCAACTAATGATGACTGGTGACATTTGATGAGGGGTGAGGGTAGTCTTATCTTTTCTAATCAGTACAGTGATGACATTTGATGAGCTTACACTGCTTCCCTTTATTTGTTACGCAAACTTGTCTGTCTGTATATGTCCGTCTGTGTGTCTTTCTGTCTGCCTGTGTGTTGTCTCCTTTCTGTCTGCTTGTCTCAGAGAGTAGCTCATAAACCAACTGGTATTACACAGATCACAAGCACATTATATCACTTTGTCTTGATTTTTAGTTAGTCTAGGTAATTTACACTATGTACAGTGGACCCTCGGTTAACGAAAGCTTTTTTCGTAATCGGTTAGCGAAAAATTCCTCGGTTAGCGAAAGGTATTAGACGTGTCCGCCTGCTCCGCGCAAGCGCAGGACACCAGTGAAGCGTTGTTTACCATTGAGAGAACATTACCTAGCATGCTCTTTCAAAGATTCACAATATATTTGGTGTCTTTTTTGGTGGTTTAGTGATTGTCACTATGAAATAAGTCACCATGGGTCCAAAGAAGCTTCCTAGTGGCACCCTTGTGGTAAAGAGAGTGAGGAACACCATCGAACTGAAGAAGGAAATCATAGAAAAATATGAGAGTGGTGTACGTTGAGCTTGCCAGGATGTACAAGAAAACTCCATCTACAGTCATCCCTCGGTTTTCGTGTTTAATCCGTTCCTGAGGGATGCACTAAAACTGAAACACACGAAAACTGAAGCCATTTTCCCCATAAGAAATAATGGAAATTCAATTAATCCGTTTCAGACACCCAGGAGTATTAACAAAAAATAATTTTTTAGAGATTAAATATAGATTTACATACAGAAAAGAATAACAAATAAATATAAAGCACTAATAACACGTATAAATGAACATTTAACATCACACTTACTTTTATTGGCGACTCTTGTTGGTGTATGGAAGATGGAGAGGAGAGAGGGAGGCGAGTTTATTATTGGGAGGCAGGACAAAATGCTTCAATTTGACACTAATATCAGCTCTACGGCTTATTTATCTATCACAATTCATCTAATATGACATAAACAATATAAATAACATAAAAACGTGATATACACTCTAGAATGAATAAAATGTGTCTCATTACGAATGTGGTGGCGGGCATACTCGGTCCAGCTATGAAAACATCTTCCTATTCTTTCCTCCTTCAGACGCATTAGTATAAGAGAAAACGGAGTTTGTAATGCATTAGATCACTTATTTCCAGTCGCTTCAAGGTGAACAGGAATCATTCCTGTCCAGGCTGGCTGGTACAACAACAAGCAGCAGCAGCAACAACAACTGGTTTGTTGACAAAACTACCGAAACTTCTACACTCTCATTCTCTCTCGTTTATTCATTTAATCTTGTTTACTCACCTCTCACTCTACATTAAGACTGCCTCTTACCACCACTGCCTTTCATCACCACTGCCTCTAACACTGCCTCAACCAACAAACAAGCACCACTGCCTCTCATCACCACTGCCTCTCACCACCATTGCCTCTCATCACCACTGCCTCTCACCACCATTGCCTCTCACCACCATTGCCTCTCATCACTGCTTCTCATCACCACTGCCTCTCACCACCTCTGCCTCTCACCACCTCTGCCTCTCATCACCACTGCCTCCCATCACCACTGCCTCCCATCACCACTGCCTCCCATCACCACTGTCTCTCATCACCACTGCCTCTCATCACCACTGCCTCTCACCACCACTGCCTCTCACCACTTTGCTACGATTTCTTTCTTTAATTCTATGGTGTTCCTCACTTTCTTTACCAAAGGACTGACACTAGGAGCTATCTTTGGGCCCGTTGTGGCTTATTTAGCAGTCACACACAATAATCAAGGGCCAAAAACAATAGATTGTTAAGAAATGTTTTGTATGAACTCGCAGGATAATGTTCACTCAACCAGAAACAATGCTACACTGCCTGAGAATGTGCGTAGGAGGCGGGCTTCGGAGCTTTGTATGTGCGCTGGGCACTGGACAGGGTTCCGGACCAAGCACGAAAATGGAGGGAATCACACGAAAACAGAG
>WNWK01014052.1:12568-52896 GCA_009830355.1 Cherax destructor
GCAACGTGTCATTACGATTTCGTGAGTCGAGTTATGAATGAAAAGAAGTTCAATGTGAAACAGTGGGAGAAATAAATGGGATTAGGTCAGGAGTGTCTGAGAGAGAGAGAGAGGAGCTAAGGAAGTGGTAGCAATAATGTTGAGGGATCAGTTATAGAAGAAAAAGAGGGAATATAAATGCATAAGTTCAAGGATTATGTGGAGTAAAATAAGGGTTGGATGTGAAAAGTGGGTTATAAGTGTTTATACACCTGGAGAAGAGAGGAGTGTTGAGGAGAGAGATTTTGGGAGATGTTAAGCAAGTGTTTATGAAGTTTTGAACCAAGTGAGAGAGTAATTGGTAGGGTTCCCAAGACCACGTCGGTAAACAAATTCACCGCTAACTGAGGAGCCTACTATAATGGTAGTGGGTTTGTGTCAGCCATCTTTGATATTGTTTTAATGTCACCTTTGTACCATTTATAACATTTCTGATATATTTTTAAATGTTTATACATTAGTGTACTGTTATTCTAATAAACAGAATACAGGAAATGAGTTTTAATATACAGTGGTACCTCGGTTTTGCAATAATTCATTCCAGAATGCTGTTCGAGCGCTGTTACTGAACAAATTTTTCCCATAAGGACAAATGTAAATTAGATTAGTCCGTTTCAGCCCCCCAAAAATATACTTACAAAAGCACTTACAATAATACACTTACATAATTGTTCGAGTTGGGAGCTGTACGAAAATCGAGGTACCACTGTACATTATTTAGGTACTCATACTGGTCAGAGAGCCCGTCGTAAGTCAGAGTCGTCGGTAAATGAGTACGTCGCTAAGTGAGGAGAGGCTGTACTTATTTTTAATGAAAATATTTAAAAAACGCTACAGAATAACAATGAAATACCAAAAAGTTGAACAGAGATTGTACAAACAATGCTTAATGAACGAAAGCTGATGAGAGACTGAGCATGTGCTGCTTTATTTTCATTGGACTTCGTCCAGATTAGGTCAGATATGAGGGCAACATCCAACTACAGAGTCAGATTTTTCCAGAAAAGTTGGGCGAATATCGAGTTGTACGAATATAGAGACGTACAAATATTAAGGTTCCACTGTACATTGAAAGGTTTTAAGCTTTCGCTGTCCAGATCCAAAAATAACCCATTCAGTGACCATTACATAGAACTATATCATTAACCCTTAAACGGTCCAAACGTATATATCGTTTGCTCGCCCATGCCCTGAATATTTTGAAAAAAAAATATAGAAATAAAGAGCACATTTTTTAAGTGTTATAGGATAAAAAAAAAATTAGGGTCAGTACTTACTGAGATATGAGGTGGAGAAGTTGGCACTGGATGCTCACCTGACAGCAACAGGAGTCCTGCCGCTTGCAGAATTGTTGCCGATATACCTTTTTTTCTTTTTTTATTATTTTATATAATTTTTATGTTCTGATAATTACAATTTATAGTAGTTCTTGTGATTTCATAGCCAATCTTTATTCTGACACTAATATTAGGTACTGAAATTGTACTCAATAATAATAATGATACATAGTTCATAAAAATAATAATAATAATAATAATAATGATAGTGCATAATAATAATGATAGTGCATAATAATAATGATAGTGCATAATAATAATGATAGTGCATAATAATAATGATAGTGCATAATAATAATAATGATAGTGCATAATAATAATATTATGTAAGATGTGTGTCACTGCCTTATCTCATCTGATCTCAACTAATGATGACTGGTGACATTTGATGAGGGGTGAGGGTAGTCTTATCTTTTCTAATCAGTACAGTGATGACATTTGATGAGCTTACACTGCTTCCCTTTATTTGTTACGCAAACTTGTCTGTCTGTATATGTCCGTCTGTGTGTCTTTCTGTCTGCCTGTGTGTTGTCTCCTTTCTGTCTGCTTGTCTCAGAGAGTAGCTCATAAACCAACTGGTATTACACAGATCACAAGCACATTATATCACTTTGTCTTGATTTTTTTAGTTAGTCTAGGTAATTTACACTATGTACAGTGGACCCTCGGTTAACGAAAGCTTTTTTCGTAATCGGTTAGCGAAAAATTCCTCGGTTAGCGAAAGGTATTAGACGTGTCCGCCTGCTCCGCCAAGCGCAGGACACCAGTGAAGCGTTGTTTACCATTGAGAGAACATTACCTAGCATGCTCTTTCAAAGATTCACAATATATTTGGTGTCTTTTTTGGTGGTTTAGTGATTGTCACTATGAAATAAGTCACCATGGGTCCAAAGAAGCTTCCTAGTGGCACCCTTGTGGTAAAGAGAGTGAGGAACACCATCGAACTGAAGAAGGAAATCATAAAAAATATGAGAGTGGTGTACGTTGAGCTTGCCAGGATGTACAAGAAAACTCCATCTACAGTCATCCCTCGGTTTTCGTGTTTAATCCGTTCCTGAGGGATGCACTAAAACTGAAACACAGAAACTGAAGCCATTTTCCCATAAGAAATAATGGAAATTCAATTAATCCGTTTCAGACACCCAGGAGTATTAACAAAAATAATTTTTAGAGATTAAATATAGATTTACATACAGAAAAGAATAAAATAAATATAAAGCACTAATAACACGTATAAATGAACATTTAACATCACACTTACTTTTATTGGCGACTCTTGTTGGTGTATGGAAGATGGAGAGGAGAGAGGGAGGCGAGTTTATTATTGGGAGGCAGGACAAAATGCTTCAATTTGACACTAATATCAGCTCTACGGCTTATTTATCTATCACAATTCATCTAATATGACATAAACAATATAAATAACATAAAAACGTGATATACACTCTAGAATGAATAAAATGTGTCTCATTACGAATGTGGTGGCGGGCATACTCGTCCAGCTATGAAAACATCTTCCTATTCTTTCCTCCTTCAGACGCATTAGTATAAGAGAAAACGGAGTTTGTAATGCATTAGATCACTTATTTCCAGTCGCTTCAAGGTGAACAGGAATCATTCCTGTCCAGGCTGGCTGGTAACAACAACAGCAGCAGCAGCAACAACAACTGGTTTGTTGACAAAACTACCGAAACTTCTACACTCTCATTCTCTCTCGTTTATTCATTTAATCTTGTTTACTCACCTCTCACTCTACATTAAGACTGCCTCTTACCACCACTGCCTTTCATCACCACTGCCTCTAACACTGCCTCAACCAACAAACAAGCACCACTGCCTCTCATCACCACTGCCTCTCACCACCATTGCCTCTCATCACCACTGCCTCTCACCACCATTGCCTCTCACCACCATTGCCTCTCATCACTGCTTCTCATCACCACTGCCTCTCACCACCTCTGCCTCTCACCACCTCTGCCTCTCATCCCCACTGCCTCCCATCACCACTGCCTCCCATCACCACTGCCTCCCATCACCACTGTCTCTCATCACCACTGCCTCTCATCACCACTGCCTCTCACCACCACTGCCTCTCACCACTTTGCTACGATTTCTTTCTTTAATTCTATGGTGTTCCTCACTTTCTTTACCAAAGGACTGACACTAGGAGCTATCTTTGGGCCCGTTGTGGCTTATTTAGCAGTCACACACAATAATCAAGGGCCAAAAACAATAGATTGTTAAGAAATGTTTTGTATGAACTCGCAGGATAATGTTCACTCAACCAGAAACAATGCTACACTGCCTGAGAATGTGCGTAGGAGGCGGGCTTGCGGGCTTTGTATGTGCGCTGGGCACTGGACAGGGTTCCGGACCAAGCACGAAAATGGAGGGAATCACACGAAAACAGAGGTCAATTTTCCCTGAAAAAACTGCACGAAAACTGAAATACACGAAAACAGAGATACACGAAAACGGAGGGATGACTGTACTATCGGCACTATCCTGGCACAGAGAAATGAGATCAAGGAAGCTAATGTTACAAAAGGGTTAATTTGTTAACGAAACAAAGATCGAAAACAGTGGATGAGGTTGAGAAGTTGTTGTTGGTGTGGATCAATGAAAAACAGTTAGCGGGTGATAGTATTTCTATGGCGATAATTTGTGAAAAGTCAAGGAAGTTGCACGCAGATCTTGTGAAGACAATGCCTGGAACCAGTGGTGAGGCGAGTGATTTTAAAGCCAGCAAAGGCTGGTTTGAGAAGTTTAAGAAACGTAGTGGCATACAAAATGTTGTGAGGCATGGTGAGGCAGCCAGCTCAGACAAACATGCAGCTGAAAAATTTGTGCAGGAATTCAAGGGGTTCGTAGAGGCTGAACAATTCCTCCCCAACAAGTGTTTAATTGTGATGAAAGAGGCCTGTTTTGGAAGAAAATGCCCAACAGGACCTACATTACTCAGGAGGAAAAGGCACAGCCAGGACACAAGCCTATGAAAGACTGGCTAATTCTTATGATGTGTGCCAATGCCAGTGGTGATTTTAAAGTGAAGCCTTTACTGGTGCATCACGCAGAAAATCCCAGACCCTTCAGGAAACACAGTGTTGACAAGAATAAATTGTGTGTGCATTGGAAAGCTAACACCAAGGCATGGGTCACTACGGAGATTTTCAAGGAATGGTTGACTGGAGTGTTTGGCCCTAGTGTGAAGAAATACCTCCTGGAAAAGAAATTGCCACTCAAGTGCCTCCTGGTACTGGACAATGCTCCTGCTCATCCTCACAACTTGCAAGAGTTGTTGCCTGACAATTTAAATTTCATCAGAGTGAAGTTTTTGCCTCCTAACACCACTCCTCTCATCCAGCCCATGGACCAGCAGGTCATTTCCAACTTCAAGAAACTGTACACCAAAGCACTGTTTCAGAGGTGCTTTAATATGACCAATGACTTTGAATTGACCCTAAGAGAGTTCTGGAAAGAACACCTCAATATCGTGCATTGCATAGGCCTTATAGGTAAGGCTTGGGGGGAAGTGACTTCCAGGACTCTGAACTCTGCTTGGAGACCACTGTGGCCGGATTGTGTCCAAGAGAGGGATTTTGAAGGATTTGAGGCTGACCCTGTCGACCCTGTGCCTGTTGTGGAACATGTTGTGGAAGATATTGTGGAATTGGGGAACAGCCTGGGGTAGGAGGTGAGTGGTGAGGATGTGGAAGAGTTGGAGGAGCAGCACAGGGTAGAGCTAACAACTGAAGAGCTGCAAGAGCTTCCTCTGGAACAGCAACAGACCACAGCTGAGGTTATTGCTTCACAGGAGGAGAGAGAGAGAGAGAGATAAGGAGGTGTCTTCTTCAGTGCTTAAGGAGATGTGTACAAAGTGGAATGAGTTGCAGACATTTGTTGAAAGATACCACCCTGAGCAAGCTGAAATGATCCTTCTGTGCAACCACTTCAGTGACAGAGCCATGTTGTACTTCAAAAAAGTGTTGAAGAGTCGCCAGAAACAGAGGACTCTGGACAGTTACTTCACCAGGCAGGGGTCTAGTGACTCTCAAGCTGGTCCTAGTGGCATTAAAAGACCAAGAAGGGAAGTAACCCCAGAGAGGGACTTGTTAACTGAAGTTCTTTTGGAGGGGGATTCTCCTTCCAACCATTAACACCCTGCCCCTGTCAGCAACTCTACCTTCCAGATGCCTGTAACTCTTCGATAAAGGTAAGTAAATGTTTTTTTTTTTTTTTTTTTTTGAGTGATTATTTTTTTGTGGAACGAATTAATTGTATTTACATTATTTCTTATGAGAAATAAGGTTTCAGATTACGAAAGATTCAGATTAAGTAATAGCTCCTGGACCGGATTAATTTCGTTAACCGAGGGTCCACTGTATAATTGTATTTACATATGTGTTCCTGTGAGATAGAGACAGATAGAGACAAAGAGACAGATAGATACAGACAGACAGATAGATACAGACAGACAGACAGAGATAGACAGCCAATCAGGTACCCAACTGATCAGCCAGGTGGCCAGGCAGGCAGGCAGTCAGTCAGCTGGCCGGCCAGCCTGCCGACATCACTTTCCACTTAAAAGGGGAGTGTTAATATGACATGACATCAGTGAATCCTTGGTGTTTGCCGCACTGTTTGCTCTAGCTGGTGCTCAATTTAACTGGTGCTCCCACTAGGTACTAAGTGGTCCCCGATTTTTTAATATGGCGCACACCGAGTGTTAAGACCCATTCTATGCTGACCAGGCATCTCAGGCTAATCGTGCCATATTTGGAGGCAGGAAAAATAAAATGTAAATACAGTAGGCCCTCATTTAGCATGGTAGTTACGTTCCTGAAAACGTCGTGTTAGCTAAAATCGTGTTAGATAATTAAAAGAACTTATGGGAAAAATAGGGTTACGTTCCTGAGAGTCCCCAAAAAGCCAAACAAGTTTTTTTTAGACCAACAGATCTTACAAATATAAAAGAGAATATGTAATTGTAGTTCATTATCGTGATGTATTATGTTGTTTTTACTGCTTAAGACTACAAATGTAACAGAAATAATAGTATTTACCTTAAATTGTGGGTGCTGATGTTTGTGGATGATTGTGAAGAGAGTGGAGAGTTATGCTGTGGCCCTACTGGGCTGAGGTGGATAGTAGAGATTCTGGAACTGAAGTCGATGGTTGTACTGAGTGTCTCTAACTTTAATAAAGTCATTCAGTAAGTCAGTCAAGTCATTCAGTAAGTCAGTCAAGTCATTCAGTAAGTCAGTCAAGTCATTCAGTAAGTCAGTCCATTCAGTAAGTCAGTTAAGTCAGTCAGTCAAGTCAGTCAGTCAAGTCATTCAGTAAGTCAGTCAGTCAAGTCATTCAGTAAGTCAGTCAGTCAAGTCATTCAGTAAGTCAGTCAAGTCATTCAGTAAGTCAGTCAAGTCATTCAGTAAGTCAGTCAAGTCATTCAGTAAGTCATTCAAGTCATTCAGTAAGTCAGTCAAGACATTCAGTAAGTCAGTAAGTCAGTCAAGTCATTCAGTCAGTCAGTCAAGTCATTCAGTAAGTCAGTCAGTCAAGTCATTCAGTAAGTCAGTCAGTCAAGTCATTCAGTAAGTCAGTCAAGACATTCAGTAAGTCAGTCAGTCAAGACATTCAGTAAGTCAGTCAGTCAAGACATTCAGTAAGTCAGTCAGTCAAGACATTCAGTAAGTCAGTCAGTCAAGACATTCAGTAAGTCAGTCAGTCAAGACATTCAGTAAGTCAGTCAGTCAAGACATTCAGTAAGTCAGTCAGTCAAGTCATTCAGTAAGTCAGTCAGTCAAGTCATTCAGTAAGTCAGTCAGTCAAGTCATTCAGTAAGTCAGTCAGTCAAGTCATTCAGTAAGTCAGTCAGTCAAGTCATTCAGTAAGTCAGTCAGTCAAGTCATTCAGTCAGTAAGTTAGTCACACAAACTTATGTTTACATCTTTTTATGTGTACAAAGTAACACTTCATTACAGCCACAGGTTATGTCTTGTCTAATATCTTTGTTTTCTTCGTTAATTCTAAGACTTAATAAATGCTTATACCTTTTCTTGCCACTTTGAGCAACACTGGTATGCCTACTGGGTGACATGATTGCTTGGCAGATACAAGATATAGTAATTTAAAGATCAAAACACAATTCACACACTCTTAATTCTTCAGAAACAGCTGGCTTGACGCGTATGGAATACGAATGCTGGGATGGTGGGGTGTTGTGGGGGGTAGCATGGGAAGGCAGGTGGTCTCCCCAGCTGTTCCACAACATTAGTGCCGGCCGCTTGAGGGAATTATTTGTTTTTTCTTCCTGCAAACTGTAAGTTTATTCAGGTATACACAGAGACAGTTACGAAGATTATCATACATAGCAGCATATGTGTAGAGAACCTAGGATAACCCAAACTTTGGGTTATCCTAGGTTCTCTAGGATAACACTTTGGGTTAACCTAGGTTCTCTAGGATAACACTTTGGGTTATCCTAGGTTCTCTACACATATGCTGCTATGTATGATAATCAATGTAACTATCTCTGTATACCTGAAAAAACTTACAGTTTGTGGGAAGGAAAAACAAATTCCCTTTTCCTCAAAGCATGACTATTCTTAGAGCGGTAAATAACCATGGGCTTACACTTGAAATCACCTGATGCATTACCCGAAAGGAGCAAGGTGAAGCGATCCTTTGCTGTCTTGAAGCCTTGTGCACTTTTCTCTTGCTGACTGATATAAGTTCATGTTGGCATTTTCTTCCAGAAAACACTTGTCTCGTCAGCATTAAACACTTGTTGTGGCTCATAGCCACCCTCAGTAGGACCCCCACTGACTCAATGGTTTAACCTACCGCAGGCGACCGCGCGCTCAAAATTTTTCCCCTCCAACGAATCGCGTAATATAAGGTTTACGTCGTGTTAGATAAAAATGTGCCGCAATTCTTCAATCGCGTAATACCCAAAACGCGCAACATAAAGTCGTGCTAAATGAGGGTCTACTGTATACGTTTGGGGCAGTAGCAATACTAACATATATATACGTTTGGACCGTTTAAGGGTTAAGGCCAGGGTCCTTCACATAATTCTACATCATGAGCTCAACTCTCTCAGATAAGCTGTGAGTGGTAAATTTATGTAAACAGTATAAAAAAAATCCTGCCCGACGCAGTGAATGATGGGAAAAGCAAAGCTCTGACCTTGTGTTAAGAGTTGTTTTCTAAGATGCTTTTTATGGTTTTAGTGGCTGTTTTCTTGATGTCATTAGATAGAAAGGAAGACATGATACTGAAATAGATATGATTTTGGTTGGAATCAGGACTGGAAGTAGCTTGAAGTTGGGCTCAAAGTAGCGGAAATATTCAGTTTTTGCTGATTTTCCTGAGAACGGGTAAGGTCCCCCACCTACATCCCCTAGTCTGTTTTATGGGTATCTAATAGAACTGATTCAGTTATTGGGACACTGTAAACCATGACCAATCATTCAGGGTTATATTTTATTATCTGCAAATAGAGTAAATCTTCTATTTTTTTTTGTTATTATGAATTCAGAATGGAAGGGAAATGTAATATAGGAGAGGCCTGGGGATGTGATTAATGAACAGGGAAAATGTTTTAGTGCAAGGAATGTCTACATTGTTTATTTTGCATTCTATTTTTAAATTGCTATTTTGCTAATTACAGTGGACCCCGAGTTTCGTAAAAACTTCACAACTGAAGTCTGCTCACGTGCCATTACCGAACGAATTTACTCCCTTAAGGAAAAATGTCACGTAGGTTAGTCTATTTCAGACCCCCAAAAATACACTTCCACAAGCACTGACAATATTATACTTACATAATTGTACGATTTCCGGGGTTTACGAAACTCGGGGGTCCACTGTATCTGTAAAATTGGCACTTTATAGGGTACAGTGGTCCCTCGTGTTTCGGTGATTCCAAATATCGGTGATTTCGAGTTTCAAGCGCTTTTTTGTCAATTTTTCCCTCGTATATTGGTCCATACCAGACCTGTCCGCCTGCCTGCGCTTGCGTGCCTCGTCGCGCAGGACGCCAGTCTAGCGTTGTTTACCATTGAGAGAACATTACCCAGCGTGCTCTTTCAAACATTTCACAATAAATTTATTCTGTTTATTGCTGGTTTAGTGATTGTCACTGTGAAATAAGTCACCATGGGTCCAAAGAGGCTTCCTAGTGGCACCCCAGTGGTAGCAGGCATGCAGGGAGTGGGGATTCCCCTTCCAAACACTAAGCCCTCCCTCTCACTCCTCCCTATCTTCCAGATGCCAGCAACTATCTTCAATAAAGGTAAGTAAATGTTATTTTAAATGTTTAATTATAAATTTATTACTTTATAATTGTTTTGTGTATGTAAAACTATAGTATTTATTCTTTAAAAGAATTTTTTGTGAACATTTTGTGAAGGGATTCAGGGAAACCAGTTAATTGATTTAGTTGGACTTGAGTCCTGAAAATGGGAAGTACAATGCCTGCACTTTAACCCTTAAACGTATATATACCTTCTTACCGCTACTGCCCCAAACATATATTTACGTTTTATTTTTCATGCCTCCAAATTTGTCATGATTGGCCTGAGATGCCTGGTCAGCATAGAATGGGTCCTAACAATCGGTGTGTGCCATATTAAAAAAATCTGGGACCACTTAGTACCTTGTGGGAGCACCAGTTAAATTGAGCGCCAGCTAGAGCAAACACTGCGGCAAACACCAAAGATTCACTGATGTCATGTCATATTAACACTCTCCTTTTAAGTGGAAAGTGATGTCGGCAGGCTGGCTGGCTGGCCACCTGGCTGCCAGCAGCTGGCTTGCCAGCTGGGTACCTGATTGGCTGTCTCTGTATCCGTCTGTCTGTGTATTTATCTGTCTCTTTGTCTCTATCTCACAGGAACATATACGTAAATACAATTATACCTAGTGTAAATTACCTAGGATAACTCAAAAAATCCAGACAAAGTGTTATACTGTGCTTGTGATCTGCATAATACCATTTGGTTCATGAGCTACTCTGAGACAAGCAGACAGAAAGGAGACGACACAGACAGACAGAAAGACACACAGACAGAAAGACACACACAGACAGAAAGACACACACAGACAGAAAGACACACACAGACAGAAAGACACACACAGACAGAAAGACACACACAGACAGAAAGACACACACAGACAGAAAGACACACACAGACAGAAAGACACACACAGACAGAAAGACACACACAGACAGAAAGACACACACAGACAGAAAGACACACACAGACAGAAAGACACACAGACAGACAAGTTTGAGTAACAAATAAAGCAAAGCAATGTAAGCTCATCAAATGTCATCACTATAATTACTGGACTGATAAGAAGAGATAAGACTACCCTCACCCTCATCAAATGTCACCAGTCATCATTAGTGGAGATCAGATGAGATAAGGCAGTGACACATATCTTACATAATGCTTAGGGGGGAACTTTATTATAATGATTATTATTATTATGCACAATCATTATTATTACTCACAATCATTATTATTACTCACAATCATTATTATTACTCACAATCATTATTATTATTATTATTATGCACAATCATTATTATTATTTTTATGCACTATCATTATTATTATTATTATTTGAGTACAATTTCAGTACCTAATATTACTGTCAGAACACAGATTGGCTATGAAATCACATGAACTACTATAAATTGTAATTATCAGAACATAAAAATTATATAAAATAATAAAAAAAAAACGAGGGAAAAAAGGTATATTGGCAACGATTCTGCAAGCGGCAGGACTCCTGTTGCTGTCAGGTGAGCATCCAGTGCCAACTTCTCCGCCTCATATCTCTGTAACTACTGACCCTAGATTTTTTTTATCCTATAACACTTAAAAAAATGTGCTCTTCATTTCTATTTAATTTTGTTTTTTTTCGAAATATTCGGGGCAGTAGCGGTAAGAACGTATATATACGTTTGGACCGTTTAAGGGTTAAAGGAGTAGTCTGGGATAGTGACAGCTGGGAGGGACTTATTCTCAGCTGTCGTATCTGAGCGCCTCTGCAAAGACAGTAATTATGTATGAGTGTGGTGAAAGTGTTGAATGATGATGAAAGTATTTTCTTTTTGGGGATTTTCTTTCTTTTTGGGTCACCCTGCCTCGGTGGGAGACGGCCAACTTGTTGAAAAAAATTTTTTGGGTGGAACGGATTAATTTGTATTTACATTATTTCTTATGGGAAATAAGGTTTTGACTTTCGAGCAATTCGTGTTAAGGTCTAGCTCCTGGAACGGATTATGACCGAAACATGAGGGACCACTGTAGTTGTAATAGTTCAATGGGGCGGTTTCTTGTGCTCAGTTAATAGAACAAAAGGCATACTAGCAAAATACCATGGACCCTTGGTTTTCGTTCACCTCCAGAGCTTTTGTAAGTGTATTTTTGAGGGTCTGAAACGACTAATCTAACTTATATTTGTACTTATGGGAACAAATTCGTTCGGTAACGGCACTCGAACAGCATTCTGGAAAGAATTTTCTACGAAAACCAAGGGTCCACTGTAGCTAAGAATTTGGTCTGAAAGAGAATAGAAATCTACTTAAAATAGGACTCAAAAACAGCAAAAATCACCAATGCATAAATTGTGGTGAGACCGCTAACTTTGTGCCTACGTAATTCCTTAAGTTTTCCATCAAATTTTGTACTTTGTGTCATTACCTTCTGGAAAAATAGTCTCTACCATTTCAATTTTTTTTTTTAAGTAGACTGGAAGCCATATTAATTTTTGGGGTCTAGACAGTGAAGTACAGTGTATGCACTCTGAAGGAGGGGTGTTAATGTTGCAATTTTATAACTGTAGTGTAAGCATTCCTCTGGCAAGACAACGAAAGAGTGAATGATAAAAGTTTTTCTTTTTCGGGCCACCCTGCCTAGGTGGGAGACGACTGATGTATTAATAAAAAGAAAGACAGTGAAAGAGTTAAGACATTGGAGAAAGTGCAAAAGTATGCAACAAGGCTTGTTCCTGAGCTATGAGGAGAGACTAATGAAATTGGACCTAATGATATTGGAGGACAGAAGAGCTAAGGATACATGATAACAACATACAAAATGCTCGGGGAAATCGATAAGGTAGACAGGGATAGACTGTTTGAGAGGCAAGAAATGGGAACTTGTAGGGGCTTCCCTGGAAGTTAATCACATATGACCCACAGGGATGGCAGGAAGTATTTCTTTAGTCTCAGAGTGGTTAGGAAGTGGAATGGTGGAGGCAGGCTCCATTCATTGTTTTAAGAGCAAGTATAATAGGACCCATAAGGCTAAGAGGTAGTGAATCTGAAGAGTGGCAGGGCCAGGATCTGAGAATCAACTCCCTGCAGCTTCAAATAGATGAGTATAACTATTAAATGAGTGATTATTGAATATGATTCCTTTTCTTTTAAGTCACCCTACCTTGGATGGAGACGACTGGTGTGTTAAAAAGAAAACCAATTTTTCTAAGTCTAAGTAATAGTTACAGTAAACCCTCCATTTAACAGACTTTGGAATTACGGAATAAAATCCCTGATTCACTAGATTTGGGAACAGTGGACACAAAGTCCTTAGATCCCAGAATTGTTCGATATTGTTACAATCACGGCAAAAAAAGAATTTCTCCATTTGTTACAATTGCCATTACTGGCCACCTGATTCCCCAATTAGCTCATTAAATAGAGGGCTTACTGTATATTCATTATGTTCTAATGCAAATTTTAATTCATTTGTCAAACAGGTAACACATCAGAACACAGCCAACCAGGAATACCTCTTAAAATTTCAAGGAGGCATCTTTTTGGAAAAGCTGATGTGTTTATATCGCTTGTGTCATACGGAGGTATCTGTTTATCCTGCAAGTGAAGCACACATCCAAAACACTATTGTTGGTGGAACGTCAACAGGTCAGCTGCTGGTTCAGGCTCTGCTCACTACCATCAAGGTTCTCATCAACCTCACTCACAATTCTGGAAAAGAAGGTACAAATTGATGTATGGTATATATGAACTATTTAATAATGGCAATGTAATAATACCAAAAGAGATGAATATAAGAGAGAAGCAGTATGAGAATACAGTTGTACGTTTTTGAAAGCAGTTTTTCTCATATTTAAATCTGAAAGATTATTGAATATCAAAAGAATTTTTTAATTATATTTACTTGACACTGCCAAAAAAAATCTCACAAATGACACTGTAGAGTAAAAAAACAACAACTATACACTGCTTCAATGCATCTTTGCCCATTATCAAGTTAGGAATATTTCATTTCCTACTATGCTTGCACCCGCTAATACATTGGTTAAATTGGCCATCCTCTTTCTGATAAATTTAAAGAACACACATGATGTGTTTGCCTTGCTAACACTAACAGTGGGCTTTTCCATCACGTTAAAGATCATAGTCATCCTATAAACTGCTTCTTTGCTCAAACTATTCATCCATCTAGCCTGCACCATTACTGTTTTGTCTAATTAGCCCTTGGACTCTTTGCTTCTGAAATGACTGTCTTGTTTCTTTTGTTGCCTGCCTTTTTCAGTACTTTGTCAAAAGCTCTAACCTCTGGACACTCCTGTGATGTACCTGTGACCAGTTTTAAGAATTATTTATTTAGTACTTCCCTAATTAAAATAAAATACCCTCACAGCCTGGCCTGGGGCCAAGCTATGGTAATATGTAGATCTGGTAATAAAGCTCTTAGGTATTTTCCATGTATATATTGTCAGGTATGCTGAAGAGTATCCCCACATGTAGACAAGAAAACAGCAGTGGAACAGAAACTGTATATTTTGACTCCTAGCTGGAATCCTCATCAGCGGAGGAAGGAGGACACCTTACGTTCAGTGGCCACTTTATTGGGTACACTTGTATACTTGCTTGTTAATGCAGATATCTAATCAGCCAATCACATGGTAGAACCTCAGCACCTAAAAGCATGCAGACATGGTCAAGAGGATCAGTTGTTGTTCAGACCAAACATTGTGGATTTTTTTTTCTCATTTCCTGTGTTTTGTCTTTCTCTTTAAATGCTTTCTGGCCTAGCATGGACCATTAGGATTACTGCTGTCCTCTGTTATTGTTCCTTTGTAAGCCCTTGAGGGATGTGTGGTGGTAGAGAGTGGAGTTACCTAGTTACTCCATCCCCTTGATGTAATTTATCTTGATTATCTACGGCTACTGCTCCTGAGTCTGCTGAAGAAAGTCCTGCAGCTGCTACTGCTGAAGCTGGTGCTACTACTACTGAAGTTGCTGCTGAAGTTGTTGGAGCTACTGCTGTAGAGGCTACTGAAATTGCTACAGCCACTGTTGCAGCAGCTCATATTCAGATTTATTGCATATTGTTACACAGGTATGACGACGTTTCGGTCTGTCCTGAACCATTGTCAAGTCACATAGTTATGTTCATCCTGATGCTGGGTCATTTTAACATGGTGTCAGAGTTTGTACCATGGAGTAAGGGCCTCTTCTTAGGGAAGGGTGCTGATTTTCCTACAGAGCACATACCTTACTAAGAACCAAGCACTTTGCATAATTTGTGAAGATATTTCCTCCCTGCTGACTCTTTAAACACAAGGGATTATTGATTATGGAATGTGAAAAAATTACTTCAAATAGTTATAGTAAACCCTTTTGTGAAGAGTCATAACATAGTGAAATTTCATGGAAATGAGATCAGAAAGGGAATCCAGAATTTCATAGCTTGCTAAACAACCTCAAAAATGCACAGTAAATCTTGAAGAAAATAAATTAACTTAAAATATTTGGGTAGTACCCTATGTAGATTTTCTCAGTCAGCTCACTGGACCACAAGTGGTGCTCCCAGCTTGCCAAGATCTGTGGTCCAAGACTTATTCAACCTGCTACCAGCAGATGTTATAAATATTGCTGAAAGAAATGTAGAGGTTTTGAAGAGGAAACTGAAACACTTCACCCAGTTGCCAGATCAACAGGGGCTGTGATGAATTTGTGGGCCAGTGGGTAACCGGTTGAACAGGCAATTTATAGAAAAGCTTTACCTCACGTAGAAAAATTCATAACCAGTCAGAGGTTTGGCAAAGGTATTGATATCTAATTTCCACGGCAACTTAAGTGCTTATTTAGGTACCTGGAAAGAACAACATGAAGCTATGGTTAATACTTTTATTTGTCTCCTATGAGGGCGAGAAACAGTAAAGGTGCCAGGACTTTGCCTTGTGTTACTTAATTTTTTTTTTACTTTTGGGAGACGAAACTTTTTTTTTTTGTGCGCACATGTATATACTGAACCTCTGCAATATTTTTGTTAGAAATTTTAAAATCCATTTTGCTACCTACCCTATCATATGTATTGACCTCATTTTATAGGCTGGCACACAACAATTACATCTGTTAAATTTTTTTTTTTTTTTTCAACAAGTCGGCCGTCTCCCACCGAGGCAGGGTGACCCAAAAAGAAAGAAAATCCCCAAAAAGAAAATACTTTCATCATCATTCAACACTTTCACCACACTCATACATAATCACTGTCTTTGCAGAGGAGCTCAGATACGACAGCTGAGAATTGTCCCTCCCATCTGTCACTATCCCAGACCCCTCCTTTAAAGTGCAGGCATTGTACTTCCCATTTCCAGGACTCAAGTCCAATTAAATCAATTAACTGGTTTCCCTGAATCCCTTCACAAAATGTTACCCTGCTCACACTCCAACAGATCGTCATGTCCCAAAAACCATCCGTCTCCATTCACTCCTATCTAACACGCTCACACATGCTTGCTGGAAGTCCAAGCCCCTCGCCCACAATACCTCCTTTACCCCTTCCCTCCAACCTTTTCTAGGACGACCCCTACCCCGCCTTCCTTCCCCTACAGATTTATACGCTCTCCAAGTCATTCTACTTTGATCCATTCTCTCTAAATGACCAAACCACCTCAACAACACCTCTTCAGCCCTCTGACAAATACTTTTAGTAACTCCACACCTTCTCCTAATTTCCACATTCCGAATTTTCTGCATAATATTTACACCACACATTGCCCACACATTGTGTACAATCAACATTTTTTCTTTCAATACATGTGTGATTTTGTAGTAGTAGTCTAATAATTTTGATAGGCAAAATATTTCTCCTCATAAAACCATATTATCCTTGATTATGAAATTTGTGAATTTCTGTAAGATTGACATTTACAATGTGTGATGTTAGTGCTATTTGGGGGGGGGGGGGAAGTACTCACTGATTTGTTTGTGGAGGTCAGTACTTAACTCCTGGCTTCAACTCAAGGACCACCTTGATTCACATCATTGACTTTTGGCCTCTTGGACCTTATATCATATCTACTCTTGAAGCTGTGAATTGAATTTGCCTCATCCAAGTCATTCCACTTTTCAGTAACCCCCTTCCTCCCCCCCTTCCCGAGACTTCATAAATACTTCCTTACATCTTTATGGCTCTTGTGTCTTTAGCTCTCACCTGTCTCCCCTTGATCCTGACCCACTTAATTCAAACTCTGCTACTATCAGATCTATCAATTCCTTTTATAATTTTGATAGAAATCATGTTATCATGTCTTTCCTGGTTCTTCTGTCCTCCAATATCATTAGGTCCAATTCTGTTAATCTCTTCTTGTAGCTCAAGGCCCCTTAGCTCAGGAACGAGCTGTGTTGCTTTTTTCTGCACTTTTTTTTATTCTTAACATGCTTTTTCAGGTGCAGGTTCCATACTAGTGCCGCATATTCCAAGATGGGCCTAACATATGTTGTATGAAGGGCTCAGAATGACTCTTTGTTGAGATTCCTGAAGGCTACTCTTAGATTTACCAAATGAGCATTGGCTGCAGAGGTTATTTAACTAATGTGAGCCTCTGGCATTTTACTGGGCACCATGCTCACCCCTAGGTCTTTCTTCTTGAACAAAGTCTGCAGCCTGTGTTCCCTAGTCTATACTCCATTTTCAGGCTTCTTGCTCCTTCCCCAATGTTCATGACTTTGCATTTACTGGGGTTGAATTTAACCCTTAAACTGTCCAAACGTAGATATACGTTCACTCGCGTAGCGCTCCGAATGCAGATCTATGTTTTATTTTTCATGTCTCCAAATTTGGCATGATTGGCTTGAGATGCCTGGTCAGTATAGAATGGGTCTTAACACTTGGTGTGTGCAGTATTAAAAAAATCTGGGACCACTTAGTACATTGTGGGAGCACCAGTTTGATTTAGCGCCAGCTAGAGCAAATAATGGCAAACACCAGGGATTCACTGATGTCATGTTGTATTAACACTCCCCTTTTAAGAGGAAAGTGATGGACGTGGCCACAAGTGGTCAAGGAAATATCAAAAACCTTGTTAATAACCCATGTGTAACATTTGTGCATCATCGTTTCATTTTTTATACCATTGGTAGTGTCATCCTGCCAGAATGTCCTATAACCTATGCCCTAAGTAAAGAGAAATGATTCTGGAACATGTGTAATACATATTCGGCTGGCTGGCTTTGGCGGTCTCTGTATCTGTCTGTCTATACTATTTGTCTATTTGTCCATATCTTTGTCTTTCTCTCACATGTACACATAAGTACAGTTATTATACATAGTGTAAATTACTTAGGATAACCCAAAAATTCCAGGCAAAGTGCTATACAGTACTTGTAGATATAAGACATAATAAGCATGACTGGCAAGTAATACGCATTGTCACTTCTGCATCGTGTGTAATACCTGTTTCGTATTACACACGATGCAGCCGCTCTCTGAGACTGAGAGACAAGCAGACGGAAAGACACACACACAGGCAGACAGAAAGACCGAGACACACAGGCAGACAGAAAGACCGAGACACACAGGCAGACAGAAAGACCGAGACACACAGGCAGACAGAAAGACCGAGACACACAGGCAGACAGAAAGACCGAGACACACAGGCAGACAGAAAGACCGAGACACACAGGCAGACAGAAAGACCGAGACACACAGGCAAACAGAAAGACCGAGACACACAGGCAGACAGAAAGACCGAGACACACAGGCAGACAGAAAGACCGAGACACACAGGCAGACAGAAAGACCGAGACACACAGGCAGACAGAAAGACCGAGACACACAGGCAGACAGAAAGACCGAGACACACAGGCAGACAGAAAGACCGAGACACACAGGCAGACAGAAAGACCGAGACACACAGGCAGACAGAAAGACCGAGACACACAGGCAGACAGAAAGACCGAGGCACACAGGCAGACAGAAAGACCTAGGCACACAGGCAGACAGAAAGACCGAGGCACACAGGCAGACAGAAAGACCGAGGCAGACAGAAAGACCGAGGCACACAGGCAGACAGAAAGACCGAGGCACACAGGCAGACAGAAAGACCGAGGCACACAGGCAGACAGAAAGACCGAGGCACACAGGCAGACAGAAAGACCGAGGCAGACAGAAAGACCGAGGCACACAGGCAGACAGAAAGACCGAGGCACACAGGCAGACAGAAAGACCGAGGCACACAGGCAGACAGAAAGACCCAGGCACACAGGCAGACAGAAAGACCGAGACACACAGGCAGACAGAAAGACCGAGACACACAGGCAGACAGAAAGACCGAGGCACACAGGCAGACAGACAGATACAGACAGACAGAGCTAGACAGACAGATAGATACAGACACAGAGCTAGACAGACAGATAGATACAGACAGAGCTAGACAGACAGATAGATACAGACAGACAGAGCTAGACAGACAGATAGATACAGACAGACAGAGCTAGACAGACAGATACAGAAAGACAGAGCTAGACAGACAGAGCTAGACAGACAGATAGATACAGACAGACAGAGCTAGACAGACAGATAGATACAGACAGACAGAGCTAGACAGACAGATAGATACAGACAGACAGAGCTAGACAGACAGATACAGACAGACAGAGCTAGACAGACATAGATACAGACAGACAGAGCTAGACAGACAGATAGATACAGACAGACAGAGCTAGACAGACAGATACAGACAGACAGAGCTAGACAGACAGATAGATACAGACAGACAGAGCTAGACAGACAGATAGATACAGAGCTAGACAGACAGATACAGAAAGACAGAGCTAGACAGACAGATAGATACAGACAGAGCTAGACAGACAGATAGATACAGACAGAGCTAGACAGACAGATAGATACAGACAGACAGAGCTAGACAGACAGATAGATACAGACAGACAGAGCTAGACAGACAGATAGATACAGACAGACAGAGCTAGACAGACAGATAGATACAGACAGACAGAGCTAGACAGACAGATAGATACAGAGCTAGACAGACAGATACAGAAAGACAGAGCTAGACAGACAGATAGATACAGACAGACAGAGCTAGACAGACAGATAGATACAGACAGACAGAGCTAGACAGACAGATAGATACAGACAGACAGAGCTAGACAGACAGATAGATACAGACAGACAGAGCTAGACAGACAGATAGATACAGACAGACAGAGCTAGACAGACAGATAGATACAGACAGACAGAGCTAGACAGACAGATACAGACAGACAGAGCTAGACAGACAGATACAGACAGACAGAGCTAGACAGACAGATAGATACAGACAGACAGAGCTAGACAGACAGATAGATACAGACAGACAGAGCTAGACAGACAGATAGATACAGACAGACAGCTAGACAGACAGATAGATACAGACAGACAGAGCTAGACAGACAGATAGATACAGACAGACAGAGCTAGACAGACAGATACAGACAGACAGAGGTAGACAGACAGATAGATACAGACAGACAGACAGACATACATGTTTGTGTGTAACAGTGAAAGCAAATAAAAGCCAGGGTTCCCTGCAGCAGTGCTTTATCATCAAGTGTCACTCCACTGCTTACCCTGTCAGCAGTTTACTCACTCATAAACACCATGCTTCAAAAAGTTTCATATACACTCCAGTGTGTCTAAAACATTGCTGAGACCTATAAATACTTTGTATATATTTCTAGACAATAGTAAATGATCAAGTCAGGTGAAAATATTCACCTGTCAGTGTGATTGTGACTATATAAATACTATTTCAGTACCTAATATTAGTATCAGAACAAAGTTTGGCTATGAAATCACAAGAACTATTATAAATTGTAATTATCAGAACATAAAAATTATATAAATAAAATAAAAAATAAGAAAAAAAGGCATATCAGCAACACTTCTGCATGCACCAGGACTCCATGTTGCTGTCAGGTGAGCATCCAGCCCCAACTTCGCAGTCTTATATCTCGGTAAGTACTGGCCCTAAAAAATTTTTTTGGGTTATATAACACAGAAAATTGCCCTCTTTAATTTTTTTTTTTTTTAATATTCGGAGCGCTGCGCAAGTGAACGTAGATCTGCATTTGGACTGTTTTAGGGTTAAGCAACCACTTATCTGACCACTCTTCCAATTTGTCCAGATCCCTTTGGAGTCTTTTCTTATCCTTATCTGTTTTTATTCTCATTTGATGTGCATCAGCAAGCAGGGATACATCTGAATCAATGCCATCTGAAATGTCATTGACATAAACCAGAAACAGTACTGGCCCTAATACCGATCCTTGCAAAACCCAATTAGTTATTCTTCCTTATTTTGACAATTAGTCTTTGCTTCCTTTACCCAAGATACTCATTGACCCGTTGGAGTATGTTCCCTGTTATTCCCATCTGAATCTCAAGTTTTTGACCCAGTCTCCTGTGGGGTACAGTATCAAATGCTTTCTTGCAGTTCATCCAACCCTCTCTTTTTTCGCACATCAGTTACCTCGTCATAGAATTCCAACAAATTAGTAAGACAAGATTTGCCATCCCTAAATTGTTTGAGACAATTTCTCTATGCTTGTTCCACTACTCTCACTGCTTATAAGTTTCTCCATTACCTTACTAGGTATGTTTGTCAGAAAAACTGATCAGGAGTTTAATACCTCTTGTTTGTCTCCTTTAAAATAGGGACTGTATTTGCTGTCCTATAGATCTTTGGTAACTGTCCAGTATCCATCAACTAATTGTTCATCACAGCTAGTGGTTTAGAGTTTGCTTCTGCACCTTCTCACAGAATCCATTGTGACATATTGTCAAAACTCATTGCCCTAGATGTATCTAGGTCCATCAAAAATTTTACCTCTTTTCCTGTTGGTGCAAATGGTATCCAGTACTTGTTAGTGCCCCCTTGTTCCTTAGTCTCTCTGGAATTGCCTGAGTTTCCACTGAGAAGACCTCTTCAGATCATTTTGTCAACACTTCAGAGACTTGTCATTGTTCACGAGCTCTCCTTCCCTCCTCAGTCAAATTACCAGGCCCTTTATTGTCGTCTTATGGTGAGGCTGTAAAGTAGTTTCAGTTCAGATTTGGCCTTAGCTTCTATATTATTCTCAAATTATCTCTCAGGCTCTCTCCTCACCCTAGCATATTCATTTCTGACCAACCTGCTCACTTCTCTGTTCTTGTCTGTTCTTTTCTTTATTTTTTTTCACTCTTACACTTTTCTTTTTTTCTTCCTGCATCTCTGGCCAAACCAAGGGCTCTCTTTGTCTGTTGTTTCTGCATCATCATTTTGGTATGAAGGCCTCCTCAGCTTCCTTTCATATTCAAGCTAGGTATTCCATCATTTTGTCCACTGACTTGCCTTCCAATTTGCTGTCCCAGTCTACTACATTCAGGATGTCTCTCTCCTACTCAACATTTCCCTTTCTAAAGTCTGGTTTTTCATGCTTTCCACCTACTTTATTTCTTACTTGTAGTTCCACTAGGTACTCATAGTTTGGGACTGCATGTTTCTTATATTCTATTTCACCTATGCCAGCTGTACCTGCAATAAGCACTAGGGTCAACCTTGCTGGCTCATCTCCTCTCTCCCTTATCATGTCCTTAATTTGTTGACTCAATTTTCTCTTAATTATCTCCAACTTATCCCTCCACATTTCTGGTCCCCCTTATGGGTCCCAGTTCTCCCATTCTGTTTTGCTATGGTTGAAATCTCCTGCTATAAGTAGCTTCACTTTAGCCCTAAATAGACTCCAGGCTGCTTCTGCTATGATGTCAGTTCTCACTTGATTGTAATATATCACTGCAACTAGTACTGAGAGTCCCCAGTCTTAACTAAGCATGCTACAAAATCGTTTTCCTCTAGTCTTTATTCCTCTCGCCTCTTCAAAACAACATTGATGTCCAATTAATAGTGCCACTGCCCCCCCCCCTTCCCATCCTTTTTTTTTCTTCTCTTTCCTTAACACTTGGTATTCTGCTGGAAATATGGCATTTGATATAATTTCTGTTAACTTTGTCTCATTGGTAGTTATTATGTCTGGCATGATCTCAGCTGTTCTTTCTTTTAACTCCTCACTTTTGTTAGATAAACCTCTGCATTAGTGTACTGCACTCCTATGCTACTATCCCTTCCCATTCACTGGTTTATGTCTATTCCCTCTTCATGATACTCATCAAAGAGTGAGGGAGGTTGGGTTGGGGTTGGTGTGAGTCTTCATACCCAGGAAGGGGTCAGGGATAGGGTTAAGGGCAAAGAAGGGGAAGGGGATGGTATAGGGAGAAAGGCAAAGGGTAGGGTGGTTGGTGTTAGTGATGGTGCTGGTGAGATGTTCTACAGTTGGTCCAGCTGGGAAAAGGGTCATTTAGTATTTTTTCTTTTGTTTGCTTTACTATTTCTTGGTTACCTCTTGTGTAGGTGAGCTATGTCTGCTCTAATTGTGGCAATTTAACTTGACATGGATTGCCACATTATACAACAGTGTGCATATTAATTGGTACGGTGATAAAATAAGACATTTGTTTGTAAAATTAATGTTTATTTGAAAAATACACAGTAGTGATATGATAGATAATTGATTTAATAAGAGATATGACTACCCTTTGCTTTTATAAGCATTCTTACACACTTTGGCATAGAATCAATTGATGTTGAACACATTTTGGCAAGTTCTAATAACAGCAGCAGTTAGCTTCTCCATAGTTGAACAGTCCTGTTTCACAATCCTGTGTTTGGTTATTGCCCATAGATTCTCAATCGGGTTAAGTTCAGGAGAGTTTCCAGGCCAATTTAGAATGCTTAGCCCACTCTCTTTGAAGAATGACATCATTTTTCTGGAAATGTGGCATGGAGCAAGATCCTGCTCGAAAATGCCTTCTCCATCAGGAATGTCTCAGTCCACAATGTGAAGCAAATGAGTTATCAAGATTGCCTTGTATTTGTCACTGTTCATCGTTCCATCAACAATAACAAGCCATCCAGGGCTTTTAGCAGTAAAACTACCCCAAAACATCATCTTATGTGGGTGTTTTGGTACTTGTTGAACGTGTCCTTTCCTCCGTCTCGCTACCACTAATCTGAACCCATGTACTTCAAACTGCGCTTCATCTGAAAATATAACTTTTCTTCAGCAGCAGTTAATAATTGTTTTTTACAGGCTTTCTGACAGTTCTGCCAACTTCAAGGAGCCAAATCTCTCTGTAGATCTTTGCTGGTTTTCTTGGGATCCTTCACACTATTTCTTATTATAATCTTGTCATCGTCAGTTATTGTCTTGCGTTTTCTTCCACATCTTCCTAGACACACTATGCCACAATCACCAGTGTCGTCAGCTCTCTTCAGAATCCGACCAACAGTTAACTTTGCTAGGCTCAAATTTGGGTGATCTGTCTGATACTCAAATCAGCACATTTTCTAAGAGCCACAATACTTGCACACATCCATCATGAATTGGAGGGAAGACTTTGGCCAAACCATTCACTTACGGAGTACGCTTGCAGAAATAGCCTCACAGAGCAACAGCTGTTGTAAAACTTAAAAGAGCTGCAGGGTAACACCACAGCTGGATGGTTGCAAGAAGTCAGTAGCAAACTCTTCTGAAAAGAAAAAAACCTAAACTACATTAATTAAACCGGAGACTAGACATAATCAAATTGCTCATGTCCCAATTAATTTGTATACTGTACTGTCTTGGTTCACATAGTTTTGTTTCATCATGATAAGTTTCCTATGCTCACATCATACCTTGTCCCAGTGATTATTATTGCTTTAAAATTGTGATTTTTTGGTAATTTCAGATAATTTTAAGATTAAAGCTTAATTTTTTTTTTTTTTTTAACAAGTCGGCCGTCTCCCACCGAGGCAGGGTGACCCAAAAAGAAAGAAAATCCCCAAAAAGAAAATACTTTCATCATCATTCAACACTATCACCACACACATACATAATCACTGTCTTTGCAGAGGAGCTCAGATACGACAGCTGAGAGAATTCACTGTCAGGACACTAATCTTCCTTTAATAATTAATAACACACTCCAATCCATCATCTCATTTACTGATTTACCTGCCTGGGAACTTTTTTTTTTTTTTTTTTTTTTTTTTTGTCCCTCCCAGCTATCACTATCCCAGACCCCTCCTTTAAAGTGCAGGCATTGTACTTCCCATTTCCAGGACTCAAGTCCAACTAAATCAATTAACTGTTTTCCCTGAATCCCTTCACACAATGTTACCCTGCTCACACTCCAACAGATCGTCATGTCCCAAAAACCATTCGTCTCCATTCACTCCTATCTAACACGCTCACACATGCTTGCTGGAAGTCCAAGCCCCTCGCCCACAATACCTCCTTTACCCCTTCCCTCCAACCTTTTCTAGGACGACCCCTACCCCGTCTTCCTTCCCCTACAGATTTATATGCTCTCCAAGTCATTCTACTTTGATCCATTCTCTCTAAATGACCAAACCACCTCAACAACCCCTCTTCAGCCCTCTGACAAATACTTTTAGTAACTCCACACCTTCTCCTAATTTCCACATTCCGAATTTTCTGCATAATATTTACACCACACATTGCCCTTAGACAAGACATCTCCACTGCCTCCAGCCTCCTCCTCGCTGCAGCATTTGCAACCCATGCTTTACACCCATATAAGATTGTCAGTACCACTATACTTTCGTACATTCCCTTCTTTGCCTCCATGGATAACGTTTTTTGTCTCCACAGATACCTCAACGCACCACTCACCTTTTTTCCTTCATCAATTCTGTGGTTAACCTCATCCTTCATAAACCCATCCGCTGATACGTCAACTCCCAAATATCTGAAAACATTGACTTCTTCCATAATCCCTCTCTCCAATGTGATATCCAATTTTTCTTTATTTAAATCGTTTGATACCCGCATCACCTTACTCTTATCTATGTTCACTTTTAACTTTCTACCTTTACACACTCTCCCAAACTCGTCCACTAACCTTTGCAACTTTTCTTTAGAATCTCCCATAAGCAAAGTATCATCAGCAAAAAGTAACTGTGTCAACTCCCATTTTGCATTTAATTCTCCAAAATTTAATCCCACCCCTCTCCCCAACACCCTAGCATTTACTTCTTTTACAACCCCATCTATAAATATATTAAACAACCATGGTGACATTACACATCCCTGTCTAAGACCTACTTTTACTGGGAAGTAATCTCCCTCTCTCCTACACACCCTAACCTGAGCCTCACTATCCTCATAAAAACTCTTTACAGCCTTCAGTAACTTAAAGCTTAATATGTAATATATTAAGGATTTCTTCATTGTGCTACAAATTTATATTTCTGCCCACAGCATTAGGCAGCAAAATGTTGGGTCACCAGCAAGATGTGTATGATATCACCCTCTACTGCCTCTTGATCATGCCTAGATACCTGGCCCCAGATAAGAGATTCGAGTTGCTTATCTTGGTAAGTACACTTGTCGAGTTAACGTGATTAATGTGATTCTTTCCCTTCCAGCTTACTATCGCCTGTTTAGCATGCTCTAGAAAAATCACTCGGTTAAACATTTGTTATGCCAAAGGAACCGCATTTTCCAATAAGTTTATTATGTTGTAATTAGAGATGCACACAATAAAAACTGAACATACATTTCTTGTTAAATCCAAATTGCGATGGATGTATAAGATACATACACCAGTTACATGTACACATGGAATAAATATGATTCAGTCTAGTGGAATATCGAAAGTTCATCTTGATAGTGGCATGAGATGGAATGAAGTTTGTATGAGTATGCTGAACATGAAAGTCAGAGAGGGTTTTTAAAGGAAAAATTGTGAAGACCAAAATTTGAAGTACAAATAAAATAAAAAATGATGCTCAACAATTCCTGTTGTCCTTATCCTCTTGTAAAACATACGTACAGTACCACATAAATCATGTGTTAGGTAAGGTTATTAGACAAAAAGTATTTTATTTTATGCTGAAATTTTTTACATATTGCTGTATGATAAAATTTGCCATTGCTGTATTTTGCATGATTTTTTATTTGCATGCTATTTTCAAGAACATAATTACAGTGTTAATCAACAATAACTGCATATTCCAGTTTGTGCTATGGCATGCCATGCATCTTCCTATGTTTCAAGTACTAAATCACCTTTAAACATGAATACACTAATATAAGAAACTAGTGTGCATAGTGTTATAACAAAGGACAACAGTTGAAAAATAATAATAATTTAGTATCCAATTTTAAAACAAGTACTGCAGGTGTTGCTGTCAATTTATAATTTTTTGCCAACTTTAACACTTCATAAAACCATAAGTTTTCTTATAATTTAATTTTTTCATTTAATTTTTGTAGTTCTATTTAGAAAAATGTGCCTCTTTATTTCCCCATATGGGGTAAATAACAATGATAATCTTCCAGTTAAGGCCGAGTATATTTGTTATCATTAATGTGTAATTTGTTTGTTTATTAACTATAGTGTTAAAATTCAATGAATCAGAACATAAGATATAAATTGTATCATGAGCAAAAAGTACTGTCTTAATATGCTATGTGATATTTCGTGAGTCATTGATATTGAGGAGCATAAGAAGTGGTCCAAGTATGCTACTTATTAGTACTTGAAATGCTATGTATGACTACATGCTGGTGTGTCTTTCTCTTTCTCTCTCTCTCTCTCTCTCTCTCTCTTACATAGGGCTTGACAAGGTTAGGTTAAAAGGATCTCTCTTGTGTGTGTAACTACTGTAGTTATCCACATATGATATTTCATTTAAAATAATTTTTCAACTCGGTTTTCGTTGAAATTATATCCCGCTTCATGTTATTAGTGATGTAGTGAGAGTATAATCAGTGGGGTAGAATAGGTATGGAGTAAGTTTAAGAATATAGTGCTAGAGTGTTCAGCAGAAGTTTGTGGTTATAGGAAAGTGGGTGCGGGAGGGAAGAAGAGCGATTGGTGGAATGATGATGTAAATAGAGTAGTAAGAGAGAAAAAGTTAGCATATGAGAGGTTTTTACAAAGTAGAAGTGATGCAAGGAGGGAGGAGTATATGGAGAGAAAAAGAGAGGTTAAGAGAGTGGTAAAGCAGTGTGGGTGAGATGTTATAAACAAATTTTGTTGAAAATAAGAAAAAGGTTTGGAGTGAGATTAACAAGTTGAGAAAACCTAGGGAAAGAATGGATTTGTCAGTTAAAAATAGGAGAGGAGAGTTATTAAATGGAGAGTTAGAGGTATCGGGAAGATGGAGGGAATATTTTGAGGAATTGTTAAATGTTGATGATAGGGAAGCTGTGATTTCGTGTATAGGGCAAGGAGGAATAACATCTTATAGGAGTGAGGAAGAACCAGTTGTGAGTGTGGGGGAAGTTCGTGAGGCAGTGAGTAGAATGAAAGGGGGTAAAGCAGCTGGGATTGATGGGATAAAGATAGAAATGTTAAAGGCAGGTGGGGATATAGTTTTAGAGTGGTTAGTGTTTTTATTTAATAAATGCATGGAAGAGGGTAAGGTACCTAGGGATTGGCAGAGAGCATGCATAATTCCTTTGTATAAAGGCAAAGGGGACAAAAGAGAGTGTAAAAATTATAGGGGAATAAGTCTGTTGAGTATACCTGGTAAAGTGTATGGTAGAGTTATTATTGAAAGAATTAGGAGTAAGACAGAGAGCAGGGTAGCGGATGAACAAGGAGGCTTTAGGAAGGGTAGGGGGTGTGTAGACCAAGTGTTTGCAGTGAAACTTATAGGTGAACAATATTTAGGTAAGGGTAAAGAGGTGTTTGTGGCATTTATGGATTTGGAAAAGGCTTAGGATAGGGTGGATAGAGGGGCAATGTGGCAGATGTTACAAATGTATGGAATAGGAGGTAGGTTATTGAAAGTGGTGAAAAGTTTTTACGAGGATAGTGAGGCACAGGTTAGAGTATGAAGGCGAGAGGGAGATTATTTCCCAATAAAAGTAAGCCTTAGACAGGGATGTGTGATGTCACCGTGGTTGTTTAATATATTTATAGATGGAGTTGTAAGAGAAGTGAATGCTCGGGTGTTGGCAATAGGTGTGGGGTTAAAAGATAAAGAATCTAACACAAAGTGGGAGTTGTCACAGTTGCTCTTTGCTGATGACACTGTGCTTTTGGGGGATTCTGAAGAGAAGTTGCAGAGGTTGGTGGATGAGTTTGGTAGGGTATGTAAAAGAAGGAAATTAAAAGTGAATATAGGAAAGAGTAAGGTAATGAGGATAACAAAAAAAATTAGATAACGGAAGATTGGATATCAGATTGGAGGGAGAGAGTATGGAGGAGGTGAATGTGTTCAGATATTTGGGAGTGGATATGTCAGCAGATGGGTATATGAAGGATGAGGCGAATCATAGAATTAACGAGGGGAAAAAGGTGAGTGGTGCACTGAGGAGCTTGTGGAGACAGAGAACTTTAGCCATGAAAGCAAAGAGGGGAATGCATGAGAGTATAGTTATACCAATACTCTTGTATGGGTGTGAGACATGGGTTGTGAATGTTGAAATAAGGAGAAGGCTGGAGGCAGTGGAGATGTCGTGTCTGAGGGCAATGTGTGGTGTGAATATAATGCAGAGAATCCGTAGTTTGGAGATTAGGAGGAGGTGTGGGATTACCAAAACTATTATCCAGAGAGCTGAGGAGGGGTTGTTGAGATGGTTTGGACATATAGAAAGGATGGAGCAAAATAGAATGACTTTGAGAGTATAAATCTGTAGTGGAGGGAAGGCGGGGGTAGGGGTCGGCCTAGAAAAGGTTGGAGGGAGGGGGTTAAGGAGGTTTTGTGTGCGAGAGGCTTGGACTTCCAGCAAGCGTTCGTGAGCGTGTTAAATAGGAGCGAATGGAGACAAGTGGTTTTTAGGACTTGACGTGCTGTTGGAGTGTAGGCAAGGTAATATTTATGAAGGGGTTCAGGGAAACCAGCAGGCCGGACTTGATTCCTGGAGATGGGAAGTACAGTGCCGGTAAAAATTTGGGACTACATTTGCTATCTTCCTCACCTCAGGTAGTTGCCCTGTATCGATTGATCCGGCACTCTGAAGGAGGGGTGTTAATGTTGCAGTTTTGTAGCTGTAGTGTAAGCATGCCTCTGGCAAGACAGTGATGGAGTGAATGATGATGAAAGTTTTTCTTTGTTGGGCCACCCTGCTTTGGTGGGAAACGGCTGATGTGTTAATAAAAAAAAAAAATTCTGTGATGAGCAGATATGTTAATGTAATTATTTGAGTGAAGGAGGTTCAAGTTTATTTAAAGACTTTAAGCTAGTATAGGGCAGAATAAGACATTTTAAGAGGCTTTGTTGATGCATGTATAAGATCTGTAAACCCATATACTGTATACATTTTTTTTCTGGCCTTGTAATTGTCATATTAATAGTGATCAGATTATTTTCTTGTATGTTTTTTTTTCCAGGCATGTTGCCTTCTACTTAATCTGGTGGAACATAGTAAATCAAATCGTAATATATTAATGAAAACTAAAGCTCCAGAAATCTTAGAGGATAAGGATGAAACCATATTTTGTGGTAAGTGATAACTTTACTTTTAGCAGTTATCTTTCAATTTTTTTTATAAATTATATGATTATTTATTCACAGCTCTAAATATAAATAAGTCTTGATTACATGTGTAATATGTCTTTAGTGCCGGATCAAAATTATACAGTGCATTATTCTTTTTTCTGGTGCTGTATATACATTGTAGTAACAGGTGGTAAGTGGGTAATTTTCCCCATCATGCTAGCCTTGGCCAGAAGGCAAAGCCTTCTGGCTGTTGCTTTCTAGAAGTGTGGTGTCTGATCCAGTGTCTTGACTGAATGCTTTTGGATATCACCTCATCTTGTCTCTGGCTGTTTACCCTTAAACTGTTTCTGAAGTGCTAGTAGACAAGGGATCAGGCTGTGCTTGATGTACATGTAGGCTAAATTTTTATGGCTTCATATACAGTGGTACATCTTGACTTACGAGTGCCCCAACTTACGAGTTTTCTGAGTTACGATTTTTTGCTTTGAGTTGCGAGCCAAAATCCGAGTTACGAACGAGCTTCAAATATGTTGCCACTCGCAGGAGATACCAAGGAAATATCAAAAACCTCAATAATAACCAATGTGTAACATCCTTTCAATTTTGATACCACTGGTGGTGTCATCCTGCCAGAATGTTCTAAAACGTATGCCCTAAATAAAGAGAGACAATTCTGGAACGTGTAATACATGTTCGGTTGGGTGGCCAGCTGGCTGGCTGATTTGCTTTGGCTGTCTCTATCTCCTCCTGTCTGTCTGTATCTATCTCTGTCTATCTGTCTCTATCTCACAGGTACACATACAGTTATACATAGTGTAAATTACCTAGGATAACCCAACAAATCAAGACAAAATGCTATACTATGGTTGTAGATTTTTTTTTTTCAAGAAGTCGGCCATCTCCCACCAAGGCAGGGTGACCCAAAAAGTAAGAAAATCCCTAAAAAGAAAATACTTTAATCATCATTCAACACTTTCACCTCACTCATACATAATCACTGTCTTTGCAGAGGAACTCAGATATGACAGTTTAAAAGTCCCTCCAAACTGCCAATATCCCAAACCCCTCCTTTAAAGTGCAGGCATTGTACTTCCCATTTCCAGGACTCAAGTCCTGGAAATGTCATTCTACTTTGATCCAAGCCATTCTACTTTAATCCATTCTCTAAATGACCAAACCACCTTAACAACCAGTCTTCAGCCCTCTGAATAATACTTTTAGTAACTCTACATCTCCTAATTTCCACACTCCAAATATTCTGCATAATATTTACACCACACATTGCCCTTAGACAGGACATCTCCACTGCCTCCAACCGCCTCCTCGCTGCAGCATTTACAACCCAAGCTTCACACCCATATAAGATTGTCAGTACCACTATACTTTCGTACATTCCCTTCTTTGCCTCCATGGATAATGTTTTTTTGTCTCCACAAATACCTCAACACACCACTCACCTTTTTTTCCTCCATCAATTCTATGGTTAACCTCATCCTTCATAAACCCATCTGCTGACAAATCAACTCCCAAATATATGAAAACATTCACTTCATCCATACTCCTTCTCTCCAATGTGATATCCAATTTTTCTTTATCTAAATTGTTTGATACCCTCATCACCTTATTCTGATCTATGTTCACTTTCAACTTTCTACCTTTACACACCCTACCAAACTCGTCCACTAACCTTTGCAACTTTTCTTTAGAATCTCCCATAAGCACAATATCATCAGCAAAAAGTAACTGTCAACTCCCATTTTGTGCTTGATTCCTCATAATTTAATCCCACCCCTCTCCCCAACACCCTAGCATTTACTTATTTTACAACCCCATCTGTAAATATATTAAACAACCATGGTGACATTACACATCCCTGTCTAAGACCTACTTTTACTGGGAAGTAATCTCCCTCTCTCCTACACACCCTAATCTGAGCCTCACTATCTTCATAAAAACTCTTTACAGCCTTCAGTAACTTACTACCTATTCCATACACTTGCAACATCTGCCACATTGCTCTGTTATCCACTCTTATCATATTTTTTTTTTATTATTAACACATCGGCCGACTCCCACCAAGGCAGGGTGGCCCGAAAAAGAAAAACTTTCATCATCATTCACTCCATCACTGTCTTGCCAGAGGGTTGCTTTACACTACAGTTATAAAACTGCAACATTAACACCCCTCCTTCAGAGTGCAGACACTGTACTTCCCATCTCCAGGACTCAAGTCCGGCCTGCTGGTTTCCCTGAATCCCTTCATAAATGTTACTTTGCTCACACTCCAACAGCACGTCAAGTATTAAAACCATTTGTCTCCATTCACTCCTATCAAATATGCTCACGCATGCTTGCTGGAAATCCAAGCCCCTCGCACACAAAACCTTTACCCCCTCCCTCCAACCTTTCCTAGGCTGACCCCTACTCTGCTTTCCCTCCACTACAGATTTATATACTCTCGAAGTCGTTCTGTTTTGTTCCATTCTCTCTACATGTCCGAACCACCTCAATAACCTCTCCTCAGCCCTCTGGATAATAGTTTTGGTAATCCTGCACCTCCTCCTAATTTCCAAACTCCAAATTCTCTGCATTATATTCACACCACACACTGTCCTCAGACATGACATCTCCTGATGTCAATGTGTGGTGTGAATATAATCAGAGAATCGAGTTTTGAAAATAGGAGGAGGTGGATTACCAAAACTATTATCAGAGGGCTGAGGAGGTTGTTGAGGTGGTTCGGACATGTAGAGAGAATGGAAGAAAACAGAACGACTTCGAGAGTATATAAATTTGTAGTGGAGGGAAAGCGGGGTAGGGGTCGGCCTAGGAAAGGTTGGAGGGAGGGGGTAAAGCCTTTTCTAAATCCATAAATGCTATGAAAACTTCCCTAGCTTTATCTAAATACTGTTCACATATATGCTTCTGTGTAAACACTTGATCTACACATCCCCTACCCACTCTAAAGCCTCCTTGCTCATCTGCAATTCTACTCTGTCTTACCTATAATTCTTTCTATAATAACCCTACCGTACACTTTACCTGGTATACTCAGTGAACTTCTTCCCCTATAATTTTTACAATATTTTTTGTCCCCCTTCCCTTTATATAAAGGAACTATGCATGCTCTCTGCCAATCTCTAGGTACCTTCCCCTCTTCCATACATTTATTAAACAAAAATACCAACCACTCCAACACTATATCCCTCCCGGCTTTTAACATTTCTGTCATGATCCCGCCAGTTCCAGCTGCTTTACCCCCTTTCATTCTATGTAATGCCTCGTGCACCTCCCCTACACTCACATCCTGCTCTACTTCACTCCTTAAAGATGTTATACCTCCCTGGCCAGTTAATGAAATAACCGCCTCCCTTTCTTCATCGACATTTAAAAGTTCCTCAAAATATTCCCGCCATTTACCCAATACCTCCAGCTCCCCATCTACTAACTGCCCTACTCTCTTTTTAACTGACAAATCCATTCGTTCCCTAGGCTTTCTTACCTTGTTCATCTGACTCCAAAAAATTTTCTTGTTTTCAGCAACATTTCTTGACAGAGCCTCTCCCATTCTTTCATCTGCTCTTCTTTTGCACTCTCTCACCACTCTCTTCACCTTTCTTTTACTCTCCATATACTCTGCTCTTCTATTAACACTTCTGTTTTGTAAAAACCTCTCATAAGCTATCTTTTTCTCTTTTATCACACCCTTTACTTCTTCATTCCACCACTCCTCTTTCCTCCTGCACCCACCCTCATATAGCCACAAACTTCTGCCCCACATTCTAATACTGCATTTTTAAAACTATCCCAACTCTCTTCAACCCCCCCCCCCCCCCACTACTCATACTTGCACTAGCCCACCTTTCTGCCAATAGTTGCTTATATCTCACCCTAACTTCCTCCTTCCCTAGTTTATACACCTTCACCTCTCTCTTACTTGCTGTTGCCATTTTCCTTTTGTCCCATCTACCTCTTACTTTAACTGTAGCTACAACTAAATAATGATCCGATATATCTGTTGCCCCTCTATAAACATGTACATCCTGAAGCCTACCCATCAACCTTTTATCCACCAATACATAATCCAACAAACTACTTTCCTTACGTGCTAGATCATACTTTGTATATTTATTTATCCTCTTTTTCATAAAATATGTATTACTTATTACCAAACCTCTTTCTACACATAGCTCAATTATTGGTTCCCCATTTACATTTACCCCTGGCACCCCAAATTTACCTACTACTCTCTCCACAACATTTTTACCCACTTTAGCATTAAGATCCCCAACCACAATTACTCTCTCACTTGGTTCAAAACTCCCCACACACTCACTCAACATTTCCCAAAATCTCTCTCTCTCTCTCTACACTTCTCTCTTCTCCAGGTGCATAAACACTTACTATAACCCACTTTTCACATACAACCTTTATTATATTCCACATAATCCTTGAATTTATACATTTATATTCCCTCTTTACCTGCCATAACTGATTATTCAACATTATTGCCACTCCTTCTTTAGCTCTAACTCTATTTGAAACCCCTGACCTAATCCCATTTATTACTCCCCACTGAAACTCTCCTACCCCCTTCAGCTTTGTCTCACTTAAAGCCAAGACATCCAGCTTCTTTTCATTCATAACATCTAGAATCATCTCTTTCTTATCATTCGCACAACATCCACGCACATTCAAACATCCCACTTTGACGGTTTTCTTCTTTTTCTTTTTAGTAAGCTATACAGGAAAGGGGGTTACTAGCCCATTGTTCCTGGCATTTTAGTTGACTTTTACAACATGCATGGCTTATGGAGGAAAGATTCTTATTCCACTTCCCCATGGATATGAAAGGAAAAGCAATCAGAACAAAAACTATTAAGATAAAATCAAAGAAAACTCAGATGAGTGTGTATACATAAACTCGTACATGTATGTGTAGCGTGACCTAAGTTTAAGTAGAAGTAGCAAGACGTACCTGAAATCTTGCATGTTTATGAGACAGAAAAAAGACAACAGCAATCCTACCATCATGTAAAACAAATACAGGCTTTCGTTTTACACTCACTTGGCAGGATGGTAGTACCTCCCTGTGTGGTTGCTGTCTACAACCTACTGCTTAGTGTAAATATTTCTTATTTATAAAGTGTAAATATTTCTTATTTATAAATTACGTACATTGTTTGTGTGAATAGTGGTGGTGGTCTCTGCTGCCTCCACCCTTCCACTAATATGTACGGCTTATGATTTCAGTGGCCCTTATAAACCCAACAACAACACACCACCACCACTCGTGACATATGTAATGACATATTTTATTCATTCTAGAGTATATATCATGTTTCTATGTTATTAATATTGTTTATTATGTCATATTAGATGAATTGTGATAGATAAATAAGCTGTAGAGTTGTTATTAGTGTCATACTGAAGGAGTATTTTGTCCTTCTCCTAACAATACTCTCCTCCCTCTCTCCTCTGTCTTCCATAAGCCAACAAGTCTTCAATAAAGGTATGTAATAGTGATTTAAATGTTCATTTATTTATTTTATTTAGTCCTCATTGTTTTGTGTATGTAAAACTATAGTTAATCTTTAACCCTTTGACTGTTTTGGTCGTATATATATGCCTTACGAGCCAGTGTTTCGTATGTATATACAGTGGACCCCCGAGTAACGGTTCGACCGAATAACGATTATTTTGTGTAAAGGTTGCTTTTTACTGTCAATGTTTGTCTCGTGTAGCGTTTTGGACTCGTGTAGCAGTCCATACCAGACCTGTCCGCCTGCCTGCGCTTGCGCGCCTCGCCCCACAGGACTCCAGTCTAGCGTTGTTTACACTTGAGTGAACAATACCCAGCACGCTCTTTCAAACATTCACAATACATTTGTTGTGTTTATTGGTAGTTTAGTGATTGTCACTGTGAAATAAGTCACTATGGGTCCAAAAAGCTTCCTAGTGGCACCCCTGTGGTAAAGAGAGTGAGGAACATCATCGAACTGAAGAAAGAGATTGTTGAAAAATATGAGTGGCGTACGTGTGAGTGAGCTTGCCAGGATGCACAGAAAAAACATGTCTACTATCACCACTATCCTGGCAAAGAGAAAAGAAATCAAGGATGCTAATGTTGCAAAAGGGGTTGATATGTTAACGAAAAATAGATCGAAAACAGTGGATGAGGTTGAGAAGTTGTTGGCGGTGTGGATCAGTGAAAAACAGATAGCGGGTGATAGTATTTCCACGGCGATAATTTGTGAAAAGGCAAGGAAGTTGCATGCAGATCTTGTCAAGACAATGCCTGGAACCAGTGCTGAGGCAATTGATTTTAAAGCCAGCAAAGGCTGGTTTGAGAGGTTTAAGAAACTTAGTGGCATACACAGTGTTGTGAGGCAGCCAGCTCAGACAAACGTGCAGCTGAAAAGTTTGTGAGTGAATTTAAGGGGTTCGTAGAGGCTGAAGAATTCCTCCCCCAACAAGTGTTTAATTGTGATGAAACAGGCCTGTTGTGGAAGAAAATGCCCAACAGGACCTTCATTACTCAGGAGGAAAAGGCACTGCCAGGACACAAGCCTATGAAAGACAGGCTAACTCTTATGCTTTGTGCCAATGCCAGTGGTGATTTCAAAGTGAAGCCTTTACTGGTGTATCACGCAGAAAATCCCAGAGACTTCAAGAAACACAATGTTAACAGGAATAATTTGTGTGGGCATTGGAAGGCTAACACCAATGCATGGGCCACTAAGGACTTTTTCGTGGAATGGTTGACTGTAGTGTTTGGCCCTAGTGTGAAGAAATACCTCCTGGAAAAGAAATTGCCACTCAAGTGCCTCCTGGTACTGGACAATGCTCCTGCTCATCCTCACAACTTGGAAGAGTATTTGTCTGATGAATTCAGTTTCATCACAGTGAAGTTCTTGCCTCCTAACACCACTCCTCTCATCCAGCCCATGTACCAGCAGGTCATTGTAAACTTCAAGAAACTGTACACCAAAGCAGTGTTTCAGAAGTGCTTTGATGTGACCTCAGACACTGCATTGACCCTAAGAGAGTTCTGGAAAGATCACTTCAATATCGTCCATAGCATAGGCCTTATAGGTAAGGCTTGGGAGGGAGTGACTTCCAGGACTTTGAACTCTGCTTGGAGACCACTGTGGCCGGATTGTGTTGAAAAGTGGGATTTTGAAGGATTTGAGGCTGACCCTGTGCCTGTTGTGGAAGATATTGTGGCATTGGGGAACAGCCTGGGGTTGGACGTGAGTGTTGAGGATGTGGAAGAGTTGGTGGAGGAGCACAGGGTAGAGCTAACAACTGAAGAGCTGCAAGAGCTGGAACTGGAGCAGCATCAGACCAGAGCTGAGGTTATTGCTTCACAGGAGGAGGAAGAGGGAGTGAAGGAGTTGCCTTCTTCAGTGCTTAAGGAGATGTGTACAAAGTGGAATGAGTTGCAGACATTTGTTGAAAAACACCACCATGAGCAAGCTGAAATGAGCCATCTGTGCAACCAGTCCAATGACAGAGCCATGTTGCACTTCAGGAAAATTTTAGAGGTGCCAGAAACAGAGGACTCTGGACAGTTATTTTTTGAGGCAGTGTTCTAGTGACTCTCAAGCTGGTCCTAGTGGGATTAAAAGACAAAGAAGGGAAGTAACCTCAGAGAGGGACTTGTTACTTGAAATCCTTTTGGTGGGGGATTCCCCTTCCAAACACTAACACCTCCCTCCTCCCTCCCTATCTTCCAGATGCCAGCAACTATCTTCAATAAAGGTAAGTAAATTTTATTTTAAATGTTTAATTATAAATTTAATACATATTACATGTGTACTACTTTTTTTTTTTTTTTTTTTTCAACAAGTCGGCCGTCTCCCACCGAGGCAGGGTGACCCAAAAAGAAAGAAAATCCCCAAAAAGAAAATACTTTCATCATCATTCAACACTTTCACCACACTCATACATAATCACTGTCTTTGCAGAGGAGCTCAGATACGACAGCTGAGAAAAGTCCCTCCCAGCTGTCACTATCTCAGACCCCTCCTTTAAAGTGCAGGCATTGTACTTCCCATTTCCAGGACTCAAGTCCAACTAAATCAATTAACTGGTTTCCCTGAATCCCTTCACAAAATGTTACCCTGCTCACACTCCAACAGATCGTCATGTCCCAAAACCATTCGTCTCCATTCACTCCTATCTAACACGCTCACACATGCTTGCTGGAAGTCCAAGCCCTCGCCCACAAAACCTCCTTTACCCCTTCCCTCCAACCTTTTCTAGGACGACCCCTACCCCGCCTTCCTTCCTCTACAGATTTATACGCTCTCCAAGTCATTCTACTTTGATCCATTCTCTCTAAATGACCAAACCACCTCAACAACCCTTCTTCATCCCTCTGACAAATACTTTTAGTAACTCCACACCTTCTCCTAATTTCCACATTCCAAATTTTCTGTATAATATTTACACCACACATTGCCCTTAGACAGGACATCTCCACTGCCTCCAGCCTCCTCCTCGCTGCAGCATTTGCAACCCATGCTTCACACCCATATAAGAGTGTTGGTACCACTATACTTTTGTACATTCCCTTCTTTGCCTCCATGGGTAACGTTTTTTGTCTCCACAGATATTACAATATTGCAATATTAGTTACGAGAGCTATGGCAAATCCGATTACTCGGCCTGTTATTCTATGGGAATCTGCTCTCATAACCAATAATGCAATACCGTAATAGAATAATAAAGGGTTTTTTGTCCGAGGTAAAAAAATACAGACACAATAGATCAAATATATATATATTTTCTACTAGTAAAATATTATATAAATAGTACAATAATCTGTACAATAAAATATAAAGCATGAGTATGATCTTTGTACATAAGCGTATTATAATTTGTACTAAGGTATAACAAAACACATTGTTAAGTCTCACGACTAACCAGTCAAGTCACACGACATTCTAATATTACAAGACCTGACAAACTGTCACACGACATAACCATAAACTATCATTTCTTAGTGTCACGATACACAAAGTTATGACACTCACTTCTCTTTCCGTGCCACAAGGCACCCTTGTCTCTGTGTTATAACCCACCTACTCTCCGTGTCACAAGACACCCTTGTCTCTGAAATTATAACACACTTTCTCAACCGTGTCACACACACGACACCCTTGTCCGTGTCACTAGACACACCGTCTCTCCGTGTCACAAGACACCCTGTTCTCCGTGTTATAACTCTCCTTCTCATCCGTGTCACAAGACACCTTTTCTACGAGTTATAACACTCATTCTCGTCCGTGTCACAAGACACCCTTTTTCTGTGTCAAACTCTGTCACAGTGACACCCGTCGTAAGGCCATACTGTCCAGCAGGCCAGATGAAGCCAGACCAGCAGGTAAGTCGATGTAAGGCCAGCAGAAACCAAGTCGATGTGAGGCCAGCAGTAAACTAAGTCCAGTCGTTGTGCCAGCAGGAAACTAAGTCCAGCTGGAGTAACTTAGTGAGGCAGTCAGGTAACTCTGAGGCCGTCAAACTGTGGACTCAGTGAAGCCGTAGTGAATACTGGAAACTGAGTAGTAAGCAAGCTGTAATACCACTACTCAGTGCAGTCGTGTATCATACTACAAGAGAGTAGTAAGGCTAGATACCACGCTGCTCAGTCGTCGTGGATCATACTGCTTTATGTCAGGTTCCACCCCTGACATAAACTATGGTGACCGTCACACCGGGCGCTGCAGCCCAGTAATACTGGACGTGCAGTGCCCAAATGGTCCGTCAACCATTCAACCCAATTATGTTGTTCAGGGGTTCGCAACACCCCTACCACAAGATAACCGGTAGCATATAAAAACATGGACAACAACCTCCGGAAAAACCTCCCGGACAGGCCCCCATATATTACAATATTGCAATATTAGTTACGAGAGCTATGGCAAATCCGATTATCGGCCTGTTATTCTATGGGAATCTGCTCTCATAACCAATAATGCAATACCGTAATAGAATAATAAAGGGTTTTTTGTCCGAGGTAAAAAAATACAGACACAATAGATCAAATATATATATATTTTCTACTAGTAAAATATTATATAAATAGTACAATAATCTGTACAATAAAATATAAAG
>WNWK01014053.1:0-52896 GCA_009830355.1 Cherax destructor
CCCAAAACTTTTCAGTAGGCTCCCATTACATATAAGGAGGATTATCAACAGTCCTCTTGCTGTCTTCCAGAGGGAACTTTGTAGGCTTCTTGAACCTGCCTGATCAGCCAGGCTGTGATTCATACATTGGACTGAGTGTGGCCGCGTGAATAACCCTAGTTGATCAGGCCTTGATCCACCAAGGGGCCTGATCATTGACACTCAAAAACATCCTTTAGGTATCCTTCAGGAATTGTTAAGATGCTTCTATCATTTATAAAGGATAATTCAAAATATTACCAAGAAGAGGGCAGATGGAACAAGGTGTAAGAGACATTCCTGAAAGGCTTGGAGGGAGGTTTCATGTGAGCTTGTGCATCCGACCTTTCATATCACCAGTGTCTTCTAATTTCTATGCTCCTTATGCTTTGATAAATTTCATACAACAGTGCATGTGAAATATGAAGTACAGTGGAACCTCGGTTTTCATATGCCTAGTTTGTATGTAAAACTATAATTATTCTCTATAAAATGTATTTTTGTTAATATTTTGGGTGTCTGGAACGGATTAATTGAATTTACATTATTTCTAATGGGAAATATTAACAAAAAATACATTTTATAGAGAATAACTATAGTTTTACGTACAAACTAGGGCATACAAAAACCGAGGTTCCACTGTACAAATAGTGCAATACCTTTACAGTACCAGAATTACAATTTCACACAAAGATTGTGTTATTCATTTTACAAATTTTCACTATATTACCAAGAAATATGACATTTCTGATTATTAAAAACTGAGTTCTTGGGAATATAGTATGCACTTGCAATTATGTATGGTTTTTATTTCTTTTTCTGTACTGCAGGACTGGTTGAAACAAACTGGAACAGGGAAGCCAGATAAGGATGAGTTTGTGTGCCCCAGATGTGGTTCCTTCAAAACTGCTTGCCTTGCTACCTTTCGTTCTCACCTATGTAGGGAAGCAGATTATGACAGGTATAGTGCTCTTTTTATGTTTGACATCGCCTACACACTAGTAATTTGAACACAGTTTAACCCTTTAACTGTCCACACGTAGATCTACGTTCAGTCGCGCACTGCTCCGAATATTTAAAAAAAAAAATCATTTTTTTTTTAAATGAAGAGCACATTTTTATAAACAGGATAGGCTAAAAAAAATTTTTGGGGCCAGTACTTACCGAGATATAAGCCCGACAACTTGGTGCTGGATGCTCACCTGACGGCATCATCAAGTCCTGCTGCTTGCAGAAGTAATGCCGATATACTTTTTTTTCTAGTTTTTATTTTAATATATACAATTTTTATGTTCTGATAATTACAATTTATAATAGTTCTTGTGATTTCAAAGCCAATCTTTGTTCTAACACTAATATTAGGTACTGAAATAGTACTCAAATAGTCACATTGACACCAACAGGTGAACAATTTCACCTGCCATGGTCATTTACTACTGTCTATAAATATATACGAAGTATTTATAGGTCCCAGCAATGTTTTAGACATCCTGGATTATATATGAAACTCCTTGAAGAATGGTGTGTTGACAATTGTCAGATAACTACTGATAAGGCAGTGACATTGATGAATGAATGTGTGCAAGGAACCCTTGCTTTGTTTTCACTGTCTGTATCTATCTGTCTATCTATCTGTCTATCTATCTGTCTGTCTATCTATCTGTCTATCTATCTGTCTATCTATCTGTCTATCTATCTGTCTGTCTATCTATTTGTCTATCTATCTGTCTGTCTATCGGTCTGTCTATCGGTCTGTCTATCTGTCTGTCTATCTATTTGTCTATCTATCTGTCTGTCTATCGGTCTGTCTATCTGTCTGTCTATATATCTGTGTATCTATCTGTCTATATATCTGTGTATCTATCTGTCTATATATCTGTGTATCTATCTGTGTATCTATCTGTCTAGCTCGGCTTATCTGTCTTTGTTTGCCTGCCTATGTGTGCCTGGAGTATAATATGAAACTCCTTGACAAATGGTGTTATGACAAGTGTCAGATAACACTGACAGCCCAATGACATTGATGAATGAATGTGCGCAGGGAACCCTCGCTTTGTTTTCACTGTCCATCTGTCTATCTGTCTATCTATCTGTCCATCTGTCTATCTGTCTATCTATCTGTTCATCTGTCTATCTGTCTATGTCTCTGTCTAGCTCTGCTCATCTGTCTTTCTGTCTGCCTGTGTGTGCCTTGAGTATATGAAACTCCTTGAAGAATGGTGTTATGACAAGTGTCAGATAACACTGACAGCTCAATGACATTGATGAATGGGAGCAGGGAACCCTCTCCGTGTTTTCACTGTCTATCTGTCTAGCTCTGCTTATCTGTCTTTCCGTCTGCCTGTGTGTGTGTGTCTTTCCGTCTACTTGTCTCAGTCTGAGTGCGGCTCGTAAGCCAACAGGTATTATACACGATGCAGAAGTGACAATGCGTATTATGTGCCAGTCATAGTATTATGTCTTATATATATACAAGCATTGTATAGCACTTTGCATGGAATTTTTGGGTTATCCTATGTAATTTACACTATGTATAATAACTGTACTTATGTGTACATGTGAGAGAGACAGAGAGAGAGATATTACAGATATATATAGATAGACAGAGATATAGACAGATACAGAGATATAGTACAGATAGATATAGACAGATATAGACAGAGATATAGACAGATATAGACACAGAGACAGCCAAAGCCAGCCTGCCGAATATATAAGAACATAAAAAAGAAGGAACACTGCAGAAGGCATACTGGCCCATGCAAGGCAGGTCCATGTCACCCCCCAGCTTAGACAAATGACCCACCTAATCAGGTCACATCCTCTGAAGGAAGGAGCACAGCATCAGACCTAGTAGCACAAGCTAGTCAGGTCCAACTCATACCCACCCACAACCACTCATGTATTTATCGAACCTATTTTTACTTTCCTCTTATAAGGGGAGTGTTAATGTGACATGACATCATTGAAACCATGGTGTTTGCCACATTATTTGCTCTAGCTGGCACTCAAATGAACTAGTGCTCCCCCAAGGTACAAGTGGTCCCAGATTTTTTTAATACTGCGCACACTGAGGGCGCAGACCCATTCTCTCATGTCTAGGCGAATCAGGCCTATTGCACTAAATTTGAAGGAATGAAAAATAATACGTAGATCTACGTTCGGAGCAGTACGCGTACAAACGTATATCTACGTTTGGACAGTTAAAGGGTTAAGGGTTAAACCTTAAAGTCAAGGAACAGCAGATGACTAATATCCAGGACTGAAGTTTCTTCTCATATGTGAGACATTGTAGCTCAGCACAAGATGGTCAGAAAGTTTTTTTGCTAGCCAGTGAAATCTCAATTTCCACAATAGATAGGCACAATACTGTTCTTTGATATTATGTTCTCAGCAGTGAAAGGGTTGTAATCTGAAGTCTGAAAAATATATATTTCTATATGTAACTAAAAGACCATTGATAATTTGATATTTTGTTCCAGGTACCAGTGTGTGGAATGTGGAGTATGTAATGCTCTTCTTCCCAGCTTGCAGCGCCACTTCACTAAAATGCATCATGCGCCATTTACGTCTGATTGCTATATTAATCTTCCTGTAGAAGATGATAAAGAGGCCTGGGTAAGTTTGCTTAACTTTTTGTAGGAAAGAGAAATCTTAAACTGATGTTTCTTTTATACGTTAGGAGACATGTAACTTTTTTACATTACTCTCTTCACCACAAGTAAAAATTGTCCTCTCTCTCTAAGGAGAGGATGCTTGCATCCATAGAAATGAAATACAGTAGACCCTCATTTAGCACGGTAGTTACGGTCCTGAAAACATCGTGTTAGGTAAAATCGTGTTAGATAATTAAAAGAACTTATGGGAAAAATAGGGTTACAGTCCTGAGAGTCCCCAAAAAGCCAAAAAAGTTTTTTTTCGACCAACAGATCTTACAAATAAAAAAGAGAATATGTAATTGTAGTTCATTATCATGATGTATTATGTTGTTTTTACTGCTTAAGACTACAAATGTAACAGAAATAATAGTATTTACCTTAAATTGTGGGTGCTGGTGTTTGTGGATGATTGTGAAGAGAGTGGAGAGTTATGCTGTGGCCCTACTGGGCTGAGGTGGATAGTAGAGATTCTGGAACTGAAGTCGATAGTTGTACTGAGTGTCTCTAACTTTAATAAAGTCATTCAGTAAGTCAGTCCATTCAGTAAGTCAGTTAAGTCATTCAGTATCATTCAGTAAGTCAGTCAGTCAAGTCATTCATTAAGTCAGTCAGTCAAGTCATTCATTAAGTCAGTCAGTCAAGTCATTCATTAAGTCAGTCAGGCAAGTCGTTCAGTAAGTCAGTCAGTCAAGTCATTCAGTCAAGTCATTCAGTAAGTCAGTCAGTCAAGTCATTCAGTAAGTCAGTCAGTCAAGTCATTCAGTAAGTCAGTCAAGTCATTCAGTAAGTCAGTCAAGTCATTCAGTAAGTCAGTCAAGTCATTCAGTAAGTCAGTCAAGTCATTCAGTAAGTCAGTCAAGTCATTCAGTAAGTCAGTCAAGTCATTCAGTAAGTCAGTCAAGTCATTCAGTAAGTCAGTCAAGTCATTCAGTAAGTCAGTCAAGTCATTCAGTAAGTCAGTCAAAACATTCAGTAAGTCAGTCAAAACATTCAGTAAGTCAGTCAAGACTTACCTACCGCAGGCGACCGCACGTTCAAAATTTTTCCCCTACAGCGAATCGCGTAATATAAGGTTTACGTCGTGTTAGATAAAAATGTGCCGCAATTCTTCAATCGCGTAATACCCAAAACGCGCAACATAAAGTCGTGCTAAATGAGGGTCTACTGTACTATACATAAGATATTTGTTTGACACAAAGGCACACTGCTGACAATAATGAACAAAAACAGGTGAAAAGTAGGCATTTATGGGGGTCATGTTTCACTCTTGTGGAGAGCCATATCAAGTCTGTGACTAGAGAAAACTATATAGAGAGCAAAATGTTGTCACTATTAATGCTTGCTCTGCATCTGTCTTTTCTTTGAGAAGTTTATCATGAGAATCTGTTTGGCTTAATCTAAACATTGCATCATTCTCCCAGTTTATGGTTTGTTACAGTACAGTACAATGGTCCCGATATTAATCTGTTTCCAAAAATGTATTGTACCCGAAAACTAACTTATTGGTAATTCATTTTAAGACCCCAGAAGTGCAATGTTTACTGTACCTTAGACTTGAAGAGTTTGTGGTGTGGTAGTGTTGGGAAGGCCAGGTAGCCTAGAGCTGGTAGAGCAGGGCAGGGCAAAGCAGGCAGGGACAGGAGCGGGGAGTGCAGATCAAGGCAGGGCAGTCATTACAGGCAGAGATCGGTTGCAGTCTCCTGCTGCCCATGTCTGGTACATGTACAGTCTCATTCCCTCCTCTAGCTGCCTTCCTCCCTTCCACTTTTCCCCATTCCCACCCATTACACCCTGTCCCTCCCATTCACCCTGTCTTGTGTCTTGGCTGAGACCCAACCCCGTGCGCCGATCATTGTATGCATATCATATCTCAAATTTTTCTTAACGACCTCATATTAAATTCCTTTATGAGGGTACTTTGTAACTCTGTTGCAACTCACAACCATTGTAACTCAAGGGACCACTGTATATTTATTTTTATTGCTCTTTGAAAGGTTGAAAATGTCATCAGCCACCAGCAGCATTTGATTAGAGTTTGGCAAGAGAAGGGTTGTGTTGAAGTTAGTTCTGAATCTGTATCATCTTATACAGTAGGAGCTCAACATACTGCTCCTGCCAGAGCTTCAGCTAGCACACGTCGCTCTCTAACAAATCTTATGTCTGACTCTGCTTCAAGTAAGTTTTTTCAGTATTTGTCCATAGCCTCTTATTGTGTAACTTAAATATATGCATTTGATCATATTTACATGGCTACGTTCTGTGTGTATGTATGGGAGAACACTTATACTTTTGTGTGAACACCACCATTTTTTTTAGCAAAGCATTGGAATTATCAATGTTGTCTCTACTCTTGATTGATATGATTTATTTAACTGACCTATGTGATACTACTCTGTCTTAAAATTTTATTATGACTCACTACTGGAGTTAAGCAATACTGTCATTGATAGTTTCAAGTTGTATGCTAAATAAAATATTGCTTCCAAGTATTTTAATTCAAGCACAGTGTGTTCAGTATAGTTTGTCACTGTTACTGTTATATGCATGGAAAATGTTGATGAATGGACACTTCAATTTCAAATTGTTTTAACACTTCATTAACACAATTTTCTTCAAATGGGAGTTTTTCACTAGAGACCTACCTGAGTATATTAGTAGATTATTAATAAATTCATAGTGATTAGCAGTTTTGATATTTAATATGTAAAAAGTTTTATCAGAATTACCCTAAAATTAGATAATACTGTTAAAGATTATGTTAAGTTTTTCCATGTCACTCTATTTCAAATTAGATGAGCCTAACAGTAGCATTCAGATCTAATTTAATAAAAATGAGGTATGTATATTATCAAGGTTTAATGTTTATTTACATAGCTTCTAAGCTATAGTAGTTAATGGGTATTTATCACGGCATTAATTTGAATTTTCCGTGAATATCTTTAAATAATTTGCGTAAAGATGTAGTCCCCTTATCATATAAGTTATTCTTGATGAAAAATATAGTGCAAAGATATTTAATGAACACCTCCCACTCCTTCCATCTGCCTCTGGTACCTTACCCCCATCCACTAGGTGATGGTTCCCCCCAGCAAGGTGGTGTTGTTCTGCACGACTCTGGCAGTGAGCGGGGTCGCTTCGTCTGTGACACTTGTGGGTCAGAGTTCCGATCATCTGCTGGACTCAAGAGCCATACCACTGCCATGCACCAAGCCAGGTCTGCTGATGATATGACTTGTGGCCTTTAAGCACCCAGCTTTACTCTAGTGATAGCAAAGTTACTAAAATTTGCATAGTAGTCTGCAGTTATGTTTGCCTACAATTAAACAGTAGTTTGATAATACCAGAGCAATGTAGAATCAAAGTTGTGTAGTAAAATAAATAATTTATACATTTATATATCTTTTAAGTATGGAAAGCTTCCTGCCTGAGGCTGTCCACTGAAGAAAGAGCTTTTCCAGAGGTAGCTAGGCTTCCAAATTGAAGAAAAAATATACCATTTTCACCTCTTCCAAAAATATTGCATAGATTACATGTGGGTTATTTCTCAGATATTTGTCTTTTGATGATATCTACTCTTTATTGAAAACCCAACTCAGACATTTGCCAAAGAATTCCAGGCACTTTTTTTCATACGAATAAAGCAGATTCTCCTTGTTTACATTGTTAAATACAATTATGGAAAAAATAGAGATTATCTTCATAAGCAGCATATTATGTTGTTTAAGGAGGAAACAAATGATTATAATGAATATAAAGATGATAATGCCTGGGTCTCTGAAAAAAAGAAAGGGAAGAGGATATTATAAATGTTCAAGTGTGGAATAATAATTGATACCCTGGTATCATGTTCCTATTATTTAGCTTGAACCAGATCTTGGTTATTGCAGTAACATCTGTATTTCCTTCAGGTGCAATTAGTCTTCAGTTATTTATTTCTAGTATTCAAAGTTACACTTCTTTGAATATTTCTTAGAGAGTAGAGAAGTTTTTTTTTTTTTATTTTTAACCTCAGCTACCTCACACTAAGATAAGGTGACCTAAAAAAGGAAACACGTTCACCGTCATTAATTTATTCATTTGTTGTCTTGCTAAAGTCTGCTAACATCACAATTCAAATGATTGTCCAACTACAGCATCCTACACCCCTTCAGAGTGCAGGCACTTTCTTTCCCACCTTCAAGACTAAGTCCAACTAGCAGATTTCTCTGAATATCTCTATAAATGTTTCCTTGTTTATTCTCAAGAAAAGAAACTTATTTCACAATTTATCATTCACATTTTGTCATAAAATACAAAAGTTGTGTTCAGCTGTGATTGATTAATAAAATAATGCCATAATCTCCTTTTCTTGTTAACAAGAAAACATGATTGTGGCATCATTTTATTAATCAGTCAGTCATTCATTAGTGCACACAACTTTATTTCATGACAGAATATGTACAATAAGTTACAAAATATTTTGTTTACTTGCAGAGTGAGAACATTTATATTAATCACAAAATACGAAAGATATACAGTTGACTTGATTAGGATGATAATTGTGTTTTTGAAAATGGCGTACGTTTCTGGAATTCCCAAACGTGCCAAACAAATTTTTCCTGACCCTTTATAATTTGTCATGACTCAAAAATGATCTAGTTTTCCATTCCTTACATGCTAGTTGTCATTGCCTGTTGATAGAAATGTATGGAGAGAGTTGATGTAACTCTTTACAACTTATGACAGGTGGTTCCACAACTATCACTTGCCATAAGTATTACCTGCCACTACCACAACCAGTCACTTGTAAATATCAGTAAAAATATCATATACTACAGCCTCTCCTCACTTAATGATGGAGTTCCGTTCCTAAGACCACGTTGTTAAACGAATTTGTCGCTAAATGAGGAGCATACTATAATGGTAGTGAGTTTGTGTCAGTCATTTTTTATATTGCTTTAATGTCACCTTTGCACCGTTTATAACATTTCTGTTATATTTTTAAATGTTTATACAGTAGTGTACTGTATATTGAAATAAACAGAATAGAGGAAATCAGCTCTTAATATACTTTTTTTTTTTTTTTTTTTTCTCTCTCAACAAGTCGGCCGTCTCCCACCGAGGCAGGGTGACCCAAAAAGAAGAAAATCCCCAAAAAGAAAATACTTTCATCATCATTCAACACTTTCACCACACTCATACATAATCACTGTCTTTGCAGAGGAGCTCAGATACGACAGCTGAGAAAAGTCCCTCCCAGCTGTCACTATCTCAGACCCCTCCTTTAAAGTGCAGGCATTGTACTTCCCATTTCCAGGACTCAAGTCCAACTAAATCAATTAACTGGTTTCCCTGAATCCCTTCACAAAATGTTACCCTGCTCACACTCCAACAGATCGTCATGTCCCAAAAACCATTCGTCTCCATTCACTCCTATCTAACACGCTCACACATGCTTGCTGGAAGTCCAAGCCCCTCGCCCACAAAACCTCCTTTACCCATTCCCTCCAACCTTTTCTAGGACGACCCCTACCCCGCCTTCCTTCCCCTACAGATTTATCTCTTAATATACATTATTTAGGAATGAATACTGGTCAGAGAGCCCGTCGTAAGTCTGAGGCGCCGGTAAACGAGTACATCGCTAAGTGAGGAGAGGCTGTATTACCAACCATAAGACAAGATTTTTAAAGAAATGTGTATGCCCAGAGTAATACCTACATAATGTGAGTGGAAGCTATCCCCTCAAAAATACAAAAAAATTATCAGAATCACAAAAAAAAAAAAAACTCAGGTTATCACTATGTCCTTTTGTTATTCTTGGGGAAAAGGTGGGCTAGAGAAAGTGCAAGTGCTGAGGTGGTGCAAGAGGATAGCCAATGAGAGAATGGTCAAGTCTTCATCAGCAAAATTTGCTAATAATATTTGCTGAGAATAAGAAGCAGTTTAGAAGAGAGATCAATAAAATAAAGAAACCTGGAGAACAAATAGATTTAGCATTTAAAAAGGAAAGAGGGGTGGTGGAGGTACTGGAAAGATGGTGTGAATATTTTCACAAGTTGTTGAATGTTAGTGAATGAGGGAGGGCATTGATTTCATTCATGGGGGCAGGGAGGGATAACATCATATAGGAGTTAAGAAGATCCTGAGATAGATGTGGGTAAAGTGCATGAAGCATCAGGTAGAATAAAAGAGGGTAAAACTGCTGGAAAAGATGAGATTAAGACACATTAAATGCAGCTAGGGATATAGTTTTGGAATGGTTGGTGTGTTGGTTCAATATATGCATGAAAGAAGGCAAGGTGCCAAAGGATTGGCAGAAAGCCATGTATATAAAAAATGGTTATAACTATGACCATAATTTTTAAAGGGGTGGACAGGTAAGCCAGCAGAAGGCCTCAGTCAGATGACCAAAAGCTCCAACGGCAGGTCATCATCTGACTAAGACCCGCTTCAGGAGACACTTCTCCTGTTTCCTGACGAACCTTACCTAACCTAACCAGAGCATGTATAGTTCTCTCATATAAGGAAAAGGGATGAGAGAGAATGTAAGCATTATAGAATTATAGTAGGTAGGTAGACAGCAGCCACCCAGGGAGGTACTACTGTCCTACCAATTAAGTAAGACTGAAACCTGTATTTGTTTTACATGATGGTAGGAGTCCTGGTGCCTTTTTTTCTGTCTCGTAAACATACAAGATAGCAGGTATATCTTGCTACTTTTACTTACAATTAGGTCACACTACACATGCATGTACACATTTATGTATATACACTCATCTGAGTTTTCTTTGTTTTTTCTTAATAGTTCTTCTTCTTATTATTTTTCTTTCGTATCCATGGGGAAGTGGAATAAGAATTTTTCCTCTGTAAGCTCTGATTGTTGTAAAAGTCAACTAAAATGCTGGGAGCAATAGGCTAGTAACCCCTTTTCCGTACAGCTTATTAAAAATAAAAAGAAGAAAACCTTTAAGTTGGGATGTTTGAATGTGTGTGGATGTAGTGTGGGTGATAAGAAAGAGATGATTGTGGATGTTATGAATGAAAAGAAGTTGGATGTCCTGGCTCTAAGTGGAACAAAGCTGAAGGGGGTAGGAGAGTTTCGGTTCAGAGAAATAAATGGGATTAGGTCAGGGATTTCTAAGAGAGTTAGAACTAAGGGTCAGTTATGGCAGGAAAAGAGGAAATATAAATGTATAAATTCAAGGATTATGTGGAGTAAAATAAGGATCGGATGTGAAAAGTGGGTTATAGTAAGTGTTTATGCACCTGGAGAACGAGAGAAGTGTAGAGGAGAGAGAGAGAGAGATTTTGGGAATGTTGAGTGAATGCGTGGGGAGTTTTGAACCAAGTGAGAGAGTACTTGTGGTGGGGGATCTCAATGCTAAAGTGGGTAAAAATGTTATGGAAGGAGTAATAGGTAAGTTTGGGGTGTCAGGAGTAAATGAAAATGGAGGGTTTTTAATTGAACTATATGTAGAAAGAGGATTGGTAATAAGTAAAAAATATTTTAAGAAAAAAGTATATAAGATATGATATAGCATGTAATTGGAGGGAGAGAGTATGGAGGAGGTGAATGTATTCATATATTTGTGAGTGGACGTGTTAGCTGATGGGTTTATGAAAGATGAGGTGAATCATAGAATTGGTGGATAAAATGTTGATGAATAGACTTCAGGATGTGCATGTTTATAGAGAGGCTACAGATATATCGGATCATTATTTACTTATAGGTACAGTTAGAGTAAGAGGTAGATGGAGCAAAAGGAAAATGGCAACAACAGGTAAGAGAGAGTTGAAAGTTTATAAACTAAGGGAGGAGGAAGTTAGGGTGAGATATAAGCAACTATTGGGAGAAAGGTATAGGTAGAGTATAGGTAGTATGGAGGAAGAGGGTTGGGATAGTTTTAAAAAATCAGTGTGAGAATGCTGATCAGAAGTTTGTGGCTATAGGAGGGTGGGGGCAAGAGGAAAGAGGAGTGATTGGTGGAATGATGAGGTAAAGGGTGTGATAAAAGAGAAAAAGCTCGCTTATGAGAGGGTTTTACAAAGCAGAAGTGATATAAGAAGGATGGTGTATATGGAAAGTAAAAGAGAGTGGTAAGGGAGTGCAAAAGGAAAGCAAATGGGAGAGGAGTGGGATTAAATTATGAAAATCAAGTACAAAATGGGAGTCGACACAGTTACTTTTTTGCTGATGATACTGTGCTTTTGGGAGATTCTAAAGAGAAGTTGCAAAGGTTAGTGGACGAGTTTGGAAGGGTGTGTATAGGAAGAAAGTTGAAAGTGAACATAGGTAAGAGTAAGGCGATAAGGGGTATCAAACGAGTTAGGTAAAGAAAAATTGGATATCACATTGGAGAGAGGGTATATGGAAGAAGTGAATGTGTTCAGGTATTTGGGAGTAGATTTGTCAGGAGATGGGTTTATGAAGGACTAGGTTAACCATAGAATTGATAAAGGAAAAAAGGTGAGTGTTGCACTGAGGTATCTTTCAGCAAACCAGCCATATCCCACCGAGGCAGGGTGGCCCTAAAAGAAAAACAAAAGGTCCTAATTTTAACTTGAGTAATGTGTACGAGAGAAAGGGTTACTAGACCCTTGCTCCTGGCATTTTAGTCGCCTCCTGCAACACGCGTGGCTTACAGAGGAAGAATTCTGTTCCACTACTGAGGTATCTGTGGAGACAAAAAAAAAAACATTATCCATGGAGTCAAAGAAGAGAATGTACAAGAGTATAGTGTTACCAACACTCTTACATGGGTGTGAAACATGAGTGTAAATGCTGCAGCAAGGAGGAGGCTGGAAACAGTGGAGGTGTCGTGTCTAAGAGCAATGTGTGGTGTAAATATTATGCAGAGAATTCATGTGGAAATTAGGAGGAGAATATGTTTAGTTACTAAAAGTATTATTCAGAGGGCTGAAGAGGGTTGTTGAGGTGGTTTTTGTCATTTAGAGAGGATGGAGCAAAATAGGATGACTTGGAGTGTTTATAAATCTGTAGCGGAGGGGAGGAGGGGCAGGGGTCGTTCAAGGATAGGATGGAGGGAGGGGGCAAAAGCGGTTTTGTGTGCAAAGGGCTTGGGCATGCAGCAGGCATGTGTGAGCATATTAGATAGGAGTTAATGGAGACGAATGGTTTTGGGGACATGACGAGCTGTTGAAGTGTGAGCTGGGTGATATTTTATGAGGGGATTCAGGGAAACAGGTTAGCCGGACTTGAGTCCTGGAGGTGGGAAGTACAATGCCCTGTACTTTAAAGGAGGGGTTTTGGATATTGGCTGTTTGGAGTGACATCTAAACTGTCATATCTAGGCACCTCTGCAAAGACTGATTATGTGTGAATGATGGTGAAGGTGTTGAATAATGGTGAAAGTGTTTCTTTTTTTGCGCCACCCTGCCTCGTTGGGAGATGGCCGATGTGTTAAAAAAAAATGCCTGCTGAATATACCAGGTAAAGTTTGTTGTAAAATTTTTATTAAAAGGGTTAGGGGCAAGACAGAAAGCAGGATTGCAGATGAGCAGGGAGGATTTAGGAAGTTAGGGAATATGTAGACCAAGTATTGAAGCATTAAGTGAACAGTACCTAGATAAGGGTAAAGTGCTGTTTGTTGCATTAATGGATTTAGAAAAAGCATATGATTGGGTGGACGGGGGAGTAATGTGGCAGATGTTGCAAATGTATGGAATAGGTTACTAAAAGTAGTTAAAGAGTTTTTATGCAGAGAACAATGCACATGTTAGAGTATGTTGGAAGGAGAGTGGGGGGACTATTACCGAGTCAGAGTAAGACTTACAGAGTTGGATGATATTGCCATGATTTTTTAACATATTCATAGCTGAGGGTGTGAAACAAGTGAATGCTAGTGTTGAGAAGGGGTGTGGGATTAAAAAATGTGGGATCTGATACAAACTGGAAGTTATCCGAGTTGCTCTTTGTTGATGACATATTTCTTTAAGGGGATTCTGAAGACGTTACGAAGGTTGGTGGACGAATTTGGGAAGGGATGTAAAAGGAGGAAATTAAAAGTGAATGTAGAAAAGAGCAAGGTTATGATGGTAATGAAAAGTCTAGGCATTGAGAGTGGACATGGTAGCATATTAGATAGAAGTAAATAATGTTGAAGGATCAGTTATGGATGGAGAAGAGGGAATATAAATAAATAAATTTAAGGATTATGTGGATTAAAATAAGGGTCGGATGCAAAAAGTGGGTCATAATAAGTGTGTATGCACCTGGAGAAGAGAGGAGTGTAGAGGAGAGAGAGAGATTTTGGGAGATGTTAAGCGAGCGTGTAGGAAATTTTGAACCAAGTGAGAGAGTAATTGTGGTAGGGGACCTAAATGCTAAAGTGGGAGAAAAATTTAGAGAGGGTGTGGTAGGTAAGTTTGGGGTGCCAGGTGTAAATCATAATGGGGGGCCCTTTGATTGAACTTTGTATAGAAAGGGGTTTGGTTATAGATTACACATATTTTAAGAAAAAGAAGATAGATAAGTGTACAAGATATGATGTAGGGCGAAACGACAGTACAGTGGACCCCAGGTTACGTACACCCCGGAAATCGTACAATTATGTAAGTATAATATTTTAGGTGCTTGTGGAAGTGTATTTTTGGGGGTCTGAAATAGACTAACCTAAGTGACATTATTTCTTAAGGGAGTAAATTCGTTCGGTAATGGCACTTGAGCAGGATTCTGGAATGAAGTTTTTACGATACTCGGGGTTCCACTGTAGTTTGTTGGACTATGTACAGTGGACCCCCGGATATCGGCCATAATTCATTCCAGAATGCTGTTCGAGTGCCGTTACCGAACGAATTTGTTCCCATAAGGAATAATGTAAATTAGGTTAGTCCTTTTAGACCCCCAAAAATGCACTTACAAAAATACACTTACATAATTCTTCGAGTTTAGAGAAGTACGAAATCCGGGGGTCTACTGTATTGGTAAATAAGAGACTGTTGAGTAGACTTCAAGATGTACATGTTTAGAGGGGCCACAGATATATCAGATCACATTTTAGTTGTAGCTACAGTGAGAGTAAAAGGTAGATGGGATACAAGGAAAATAGAAGCAGCAAGTAAGAGAGAGGTGAAGGTTTATAAATTAAAGTAGGAGGCAGTTAGGGTAAGATATAAACAACTATTGGAGGATTGATGGGCTAGTGAGAGTGTAGGCAATGGGGTCGAAGATGTATGGGGTAGATTTAAAAATGTAGTGTTAGAGTGTTCAGCAGAAGTTTGTGGTTACAGGCGAGTGGGTGCAGGAGGGAAGAAGAGTGATTGGTGGAATGATGATGTAAAGAGAGTAGTAAGGGAGAAAAAGTTAGCATATGAGAGGTTTTTACAAAGTAGAAGTGATGCAAGGAGGGAAGAGTATATGGAGAAAAAAAGAGAGGTTAAGAGAGTGGTAAACAATGTAAAAAGAGAGCAAATGAGAGAGTGGGTGAGATGTTATCAACAAATTTTGTTGAAAATAAAAAAAAAATTTGGAGTAAGATTAATAAGTTGAGGAAGCCTAGGGAACGAATGGATTTGATAGTTAAAAAGGGGAGTGAAGAGTTATTAAATGGAGAGTTAGAGGTATCGGGAAGATGGAGGGAATATTTTGAGGAATTTTTAAATGTTGATGAAGATAGGGAAGCTGTGCTTTCGTGTATAGGGCCAGGAGGAATAGCATCTTGTAGGAGTGAGGAAGAGCCAATTGTGAGTGTGGGGGAAGTTTGTGAGGCAGTGGGTAGAATGAAAGGGGGTAAGGCATCTGGGATTGATGGGATAAAGATAGAAATGTTAAAAGCAGGTGGGGTTTATAGTTTTGGAGTGGTTGGTGCTTTTATTTAATAAATGTATGGAAGAGGGTAAGGTACCTAGGGATTGGCAGAGAGCATGCATAGTTCTTTTGTATAAAGGGAAAGGGGACAAAAGAGAGTGCAAAAGTTATAGGAGAATAAGTCTGTTGAGTATACCTGGTAAAATGTATGGTAGAGTTATTATTGAAAGAATTAAGAGTAAGACGGAAAGTAGGATAGCGGATGAACAAGGAGGCTTTAGGTAAGGTAGGGGGTATGTAGACCAAGTGTTTACAGTTCAGCATATAGGTGAACAGTATTTAGATAAGGGTTAAGAGGTTTTTGTAGCATTTATGGATTTGGAAGAGGCATATGACAGGGTGGATAGGGTGCCAATGTGGCAGGTGTTGCAAGTGTATGGAATAGGAGGTAGGTTACTGAAAGCAGTGAAGAGTTTTTACGAGGATAGTGAGGCTCAAGTTAGAGTATGTAGGAGAGAGGGAGATTATTTCCCAGTATAAGTAGGCCCTAGACAAGGATGTGTGATGTCACCATGGTTCTTCAATATATTTATAAATGGGGTTGTAAGAGAAGTGAATGCGCGGGAGTTTGCAAGAGGTGTGGGGTTAAAAGGTAAAGAATCTAACACAAAGTGGGAGTTATCACAGTTGCTCTTTGTTGATGACACTGTGCATTTGGGAGATTCTGAAGAGAAGTTGCAGAGGTTGGTGGTTGAGTTTGGTAGGGTATGTAAAAGAAGAAAATTAAAAGTGAATATAGGAAAGAGTAAAGTGATGAGGATAGCAAAAAAATTAGGTGACAAAAGATTGGATATCAGATTGGAGGGAGAGAGTATGGAGGAGGTGAATGTATTCATATATTTGTGAGTGGACGTGTTAGCTGATGGGTTTATGAAAGATGAGGTGAATCATAGAATTGATGAGGGGAAAAAAGGTGAGTGGTGCACTTAGAAGTCTGTGGAGATAAAGAAATTTGTCCATGGAGTATAGTTATACCAATGCTCTTGTATGGGTGTGAAACATGGGTGGTGAATGTTGCAACAAGGAGAAGGCTGGAGGCAGTGGAGATGTCATGTCTGAGAGCAATGTGTGGTGTTAATATAATGCAGAGAATTCGTAGTTTGGAAATTAGGAGGAGGTGCAGGATTACCAAAACTTATCCAGAGGGCTGAGGAGGGGTTGTTGAGGTGGTTTGGACATGTAGGGAGGATGGAACAAAATAGAATGACTTCAAGAGTGTATAAATCTGTAGTGGAGGGAAGGCGGGGTAGGGGTCAGCCTAGGAAAGGTTGGAGGGAGGGGGTAAAGGAGGTTTTGTGTGCGAAGGGCTTGGACTTCCAGCAAGCATGCGTGAGCGTGTTAGATGGGAGCGAATGGAGATACTGTGGACCCCCGGTTTTCGTAATTTATTCATTCCAGAATGCTGTTCAAGTGCCATTACCAAACAAATTTATTCCCATAAGGAATAATGTAAATTAGACTAGTCCTTTTAGACCCCAAAAATACACTTACAAAAGCACTTACAAAAATACACTTACATAATTGTTCGAGTTTGGAGCATAACGAACACCAGGGGTCCACTGTAAATGGATTTTAGGACTTGACATGCTGTTGGAGTGTGAGCAAGGTAACATTTATGAAGGGATTCAGGGAAACTGGCAGGTCCTGGAGATGGGAAGTACAGTGTCTGCACTCTGAAGGAGGGGTGTTAATATTGCAATTTTATAACTGTAGTGTAAGTGCACCTCTGGCAATACAGTGATGGAGTGAATGATGAAAGTTTTTCTTTTTCGGGCCACCCTACCTTGGTGGAAGGCGGTCGATGTGTTAAAAAAAAAAATAGGCAGGTGGTTTCTTAATTGATTTGCTGTTGGAGTGTGAGCAAGGTAACTTTTATGAAAGAATTCAGGTTAAACCAGTTAACCAGACTTGAGTGCTTGGGGTGGGAAGGGCAGTGCCTGCACTCTGAAGGAGGGGTTGGAATGTTAGTCAAAAAGTAATCCAATTGTGATATCTGGAAAGACAGCAACTGAATGAATGATGGAGAATGCATTCTCTTCTTTTGGTCAATTCTGCCTTGGCGGGAGACAGCTGTTAAGTTAAAAAGAAATCGTTAATATTTTTCCTGGCTACTATATGATGAATATTTTTTGTCATTAATACTAATAAAAAAAATTATTCACCAGGTGTTGTTTCATATCTCGATATTCATTAGTTGTGATTAAGTTTTTTAAAACAAAAATTGCAAATATAACTCCAAAACTTCAGTCATAAGAATTTACATATAGGCAAAATAAATCAGAAGAACCCTAACCTACTTGAAATTTTCAGCAAAATCAGTAATTAACTTTCTTAGATGTGCTTCTTAAAAGATTTTGTGAGATTTGGGAATTCATGACAGATGATGGAGTAGCATACCATTATTAATGGGGCCAGAGTAAAGAACTATTACGTACTTAGAGAATTGACAATTTTCGCATTATGGTAGGGCTTTTTCATTCATTGTGAATAATATCAACATCCTTAACTTTCTTTGTAATACAGTGGACCCCCGAGTTTCGTAAAAACTTCACTCCTGAAGTCTGCTCAAGTGCCATTACCGAACGAATTTACTCCCTTAAGGAAAAATTTCACGTAGGTTAGTCTATTTCAGACCCCCAAAAATACACTTCCACAAGAACTTACAAAATTATACTTACATAATTGCACGATTTCCGGGGTATTCGTTAACCGAGGGTCCACTGTATGTAGTTCTTTATCTTCCAGCTCTTCATAAGATATCCTTTATCATATCTTTCTCTTTGCATTTTCTTTATTATTACACATTTTGTGTGTGTGTCCACATGTCTTGTCAAAGGTTATGTGGAGTAGGTTGTTTTGTGTTATGCTTTGCTTGGTTGATGAAATGAATATTTAAAATGTTACAAATTGTGCTAATGTAATGTTTGTATTTTATTTGGGTTTAATTCTTTCTATAAATTATATTTATTTTTTACATACACCTAATTACTTTATTTAATAAATGTCTTAAATTTTCATCAAAAGCTGAATAAATAAAATTAGATTAGGAATAATTGTAGATGCAGTGGGGTAACAATACCTACAATGAGAAAAATGATAAACATAAAGAAAAGATTACATTGATGTGAAGAGAATTATCAGTCATTCGATAACAGACACTTTTCAAATCAGTGGCTTCCTCTCTCTCTCTCTCTCTCTCTCTCTCTCTCTCTCTCTCTCTCTCTCGCTTAGATTGTTGTTCAGTGTTGACTGCTGCTTTTAGGGCAGTGGATATGAGAGCTGGAACAAATACAGAGAGAATTATGGCTCTCTTAGAGCCAATAAGACATTTAAATTACTGGGAATACCTCAGTATAGAGGAGAGAGATACATGATAATATATACATGGGAGATGCTTGAGAGCCTGGTCCCAAATCTGCACACTGGCATAGCATCATACTGGAGTGTGATATACTGGAAAATGTGTGAAATAAACCATGTGAAAAACAGGCACAGCTTGGGCACAATAAGAGGAAGAACAAGAAGACATAATACTGTGACTCTAGTGTCAGTGTGACTTTGTAAGTGATCCAAGTCAGACGGAGACGTCCCTGTGAGGTCGTCTCTCCTATGTGTCGGGTACAATAAAACAACATTGTATCAACATTTGTTGTCCCAGACTGTTGAACTCTGACACAACATATCACAAACATTGCTGCAAGAAGTGTAGAAGTTTTCAAAGGAAACTGGACACATACCTCTGCCAAGTGCCAGATCAACCAGGCTGTGATGGATGTATGGGTCAGCAGGCTGCTGGCACTAACAGCCTGGTTGATTAGACATGCACCAGACAAGACTGACCAAGGACCAAGCTACAAGTATGGGAAAACTCACGAAAGCCTTCAAAGGTATATCAAAAGTATTTGGGGCTAGATTTACAGGAGAGAGATGAGCCAGAGGAAATTTTGCTTACACATCCAAAAAAAAGATTCTGTGATTACATAAATGTAATGAAATTGCTTTTTGTGCAATGGCAGTTTCATAACCAATGAGGTTGACCTTTGCTACATCCTAAATTGTTGTGATTTGCAAATATAGTAGGTACTAATTGAACCTCTTGTTCTTGAAGTAAAATCATTCAGTAGATTGTTCAGCAGGTTGCTAATGTCTGTTAAGAGTCTGGAATCTATTCATGCTTTAAAGTCTCAGCTGAAAGCAAATTTCTTTTTTCCAGAGTTTATGATCACATTAACTCTTGAATATAAACTTTGGTATTTCTTCCTCATCATTGTTGTAGCATTTATGGCTTGGTGTGCAAGCATTTGTGAATTTCTTGAAAGAACAGGTGCTTAGGAGTAAGAGAATCCCAAATTATTATTATCATTATCACTATTACTTAAGCTTATGAGTATTAGCTCTTGCTCTTGGTATTGCCTCTTAGCTGTTATATATTTTTTAATCTCTTGTTTAGAGTTTGCTTCCACTGTTCTGATAGACCTGTTTGAAAGCAATTTTATTGCCACTACTTATTCATTGTAAGGCTTCCAGGGAAACCATAGCATCAAATATATGACTTGAAAAGAAGTGCCTATAATTTAGTAATGGTTGCTTAATTTTGTTTTTAAAATTAGCACTAAATAGATCAGTCAGGAAAATAGATGAGAGCATCAGCCCTACGTCAATTCTTGGTGTTACTAAGAGTGTGGAGTGTGAAAGTGTTCCTGATGCTCTTCATAAAATTATAGAGTACAGTGGAACCTTAGTTTTCATCTTTAATTCATTCCAGAAAGTCTGATGAAAACCGAATTCGACAAAAAAACTGAAGTAATATTTCCCATAAGAAATAATGTACAGTGGACCCTCGGTTTTCGTTGAAAATTCTTTCCAGAATGCTGTTTGAGTGTTGTTACCAAACGAATTTGTTCCCATAAGGACAAATGTAAATTAGATTAGTCATTTCAGACCCCCAAAAATACACTTACAAAAGCACTTACGAAAATACATTTACATAATTGTTCGAGTTTGGAGGTGAACGAAACCCGAGGGTCCACTGTAAATCCAATTAATCCGTTCCAGACACCCAAAAGTATTAACAAAAAATACATTTTATAGAGAATAACTATAGTTTTACATACAGAAAACAATGAGAAATAAATATAAAGGACTAATGAAATGGATAAATGAACATTTAACATAAATTTTACCTTTATTGAAGGCTCTTGTTGGCGTATGGAAGACGGCGAGGAGGGAAGAGGGAGGAGAGGTTATTGTTTGGAAGGGGAATCCCCTTCCATAAGGACTTCAGGTATCAAGTCCCTATCTGGGGTTACTTTCCTTCTTTGTCTTTTACTGGCACTAGGACCAGCTCCAGAGTCACTGGACCCCTGTCGCACAAAAAATCTGTCCAGAGAGGTCTGTTTCTGGCATCTCTTTAAGATTTGCCTAAAATGGGACAAAGCATTGTCATTTAACATGTTGCAGACATGGCTTGCAACAGCTTTGTTAGGGTGATATTTCTCCACAAAACTTTGCAACTCACTCCACTTTGCACACATGTCCTTAATCACTGAAGAAGACGCATTCACCCCTCTCTCTTCCTCCTCCTCTGAATCAATTTCCTCAGCTACAATCTGTTGCTGTTCCAGTTGAAGGTGTTGCAGATCTTCAGTGGTTAACTCTTCCCTGTGGTCGTCCACCAACTCTTCCACATCCTGGCCACTCACATCCAACCCCATGGACTTTCCCAAAGGCTCTCAGAACTTTCTTTGGCCCCATGGTGGCTTATTTAGCAGTTGCACTCAATAAACAAGCACAAAAAACAATGGATTATTACAAAATGTTTTGTATGAACGCCCAGGGTAATGTTCACTCAACGCGTGCGTGGGATGCCTTGTGTGGGCGTGGGCAGGCAGACACATTTGGTACAGCGGACAAAAACCGAGGTGATGAACAAAAACTGGGACAAAATTTTGACAAAAAAAAGTCGTCGAAAACCGAAGAAAACCAGGGCAAACGAAAACTGAGGTTCTACTGTATTTCTTGTGTTTGTTTTTTCTCAGAATGAAAAAGGCTCAAAGGGTCAGCCATCTCTTAAAACATTCAAAGAGAAAACAAATGACTAGCATGCTCAAAAAAATAATATTTCTGAATATAATCAATGACTTTGCATGTATGGAGAAGATTGTAGGGTTAGTACATTGTATCATTTTCATATCTTATGTTGCAAATTGATGGAGACTTTTTTTTTTCCTTCAGAAATTGACATAAAAGTAGCTTCTGTAAACTTTGATACATTGCCTTTACAATATCTTCACAGTTGTAGTATTTGAAATTTTTGTTTTACCATCAGTCTTTTGTTATGAAAGTCAGATATGAAATTAATTATAATTTTTGTCTTTATAAAAAGATTTTTTTATTTTCCAGATTCAAATGTCATTATTGTCCATTTGCAAGCAACAGTGAAGATGCAGTAAAACAACACAGTAGTATCAAGCATCCCAAACTGCAGAATGAAGTACTAAATGTTTCACAGCGATGCAAAGTCCATAAAAGTGATGAGCCAGTATCCAGTAATGATATTAAAGGAGAGAGTGATTGGGAGAAACATAAACCTGCTGCTGCTGCTGAGGGTGAAGACACTGTATGCACAAGAGAAGAAACACCACAAGGAAAAACTCTGATTAAAGGAGCCCAGGTTGCCAATTTAATTGGAAAGGTAATCCATACTACAGATGTGAAAAATAAAGTGAAATCAGATGTTAGTGAAGATATTGCAGAAGAAATCACACCTGTAGAAGAGACACCAAAGTCATTTAGTTGCCCATTCTGTCCTTTCACAATAAGTACCGCATCAGGCCTTAATCAACATAAACGGAGTAAGCATGCAGACACACGTCTCTTTATGTGTTCTCATTGTAATGGGCGCTTTAACACAAATTTAGATGCACTACGCCATCACAGGTGGAAACATCAACTGCTTAAGCCAAACATCACCCACCTGGTTTGTGACAAAACAAATGAGGATGTAGTTCTAGGAGAAGGAGATACTAGTCCTGTTGAAAGCAGTGAAGGTTCTGTTTCATCAATGCCCATTGGCAACAAGTTACTAAAATTATGTCCTGGTCCAAAACCAATAAGATCAAAAGCAAGAAAATCCTTCACAAAGCCGTCATCATCTCTGATATCTAGTCAGGTACAAGAGACTGCCACCAGTGAATTATCAACTCCTGGTAGTCAGTTTTCTCTACCATCTGCCAGTCTTGAGTCTGAGGTTAGTTATAGCTGCTGTCATTGTAACCAGCGTTCAAATAAAGCCACTATAGATGATCACATAAAGAAGCAACACAGAGACCTACCTTATCAAGTTAGAAAGGAAGAAGGTGATAAGATCTTCACAGAGGTGTATATATACAAGTGTATACATTGTGTTGCAGAGAGTATATCTCTTGCACAAGCAATGGATCACTGGATTCAAAATCATCCTCTAATAGATTTTAAAATTAAAATGGTTTTACGGCATCATGGAGAAGTTTCGAACCAGGTAGTGAGTAGCACAACTGCTGATAAAGAACTGCCACAAGCAACTTCAGAAGCTGCCAAGTGTGATTCAATGGCACAAGACACAGATGTCAGCACAAGTGACAGTGGCATCAGCACTGCAACATCCACAGGCGTTGCCTCTAGCACAGTCATTACCAGCAGCTCAGAAAGTTCAATTATCAACCCATTGCATATTGCAAAACGAAGGGGAAGTGGTAAGGACATGAAATCACCAAGTAGATACAGTGTAGATACTGAGGAAGAGGAAACAGTTGAAGTTTGTGAAATAGTAGATGAGAATGAATCTCTTGTGCAGTCAAGTTCAGAAAATGAAACTGAAGATTTAATATACAAGTGTGGACTATGCAAGAAAAGTAGTGAGAAGCTAGAAGAACTTAAAGCACATATGAAAAAAGTAAGTAATTGATTTATTTAATTTCATGTAAAAAGCAAATATTTTAAATTTTGTAATTTTTCAACCAGTTAATATTGTTTCCAAAGAATGTTGTTTAAAAAAATCATTAAAGAATTTTATTTTATTTTATCAGATCCATGCAGATAGACCAGTAAAAGTGAAGAAGCTACGACGAGAAATTTTTGAACAGCTTTTCCGTGCCGAATATGAATGTGGTTATTGTGGTGAACGAGCCCGTCACCGCCCTATCAATCAGCATCACAAATCAGCCCATGGCACCTTACCTCTCAAGATTACACGCTTGCCAGCACCACCAAGAGAGAATATCTATTTCAGGTTAGTTCCATGATATGTAGTAAAGATTAAAGTCTAGACATATCTATTAGTCCTTTATTTAAATTAAACAAGCTGTAGTGACTACAGAGTCTTCACTGTATTAAAGACAACCTTAATTTTACATATCTTTACTTCTTCGAAAGAAGGTCCCTTGGCACTGTGAAGAGGCACTTTATCTGAGGAATTAGACTTTTTGTCTCCTTCCATGGACCAAATATAATTACACCCACTTCTTTTTCCTTGTGTGCCCTCCCCTTCCCCTCTACATTTAGTCTTTGGGGATATTTCCCTTGTAAATTACAGCTCCTAAGTTTAGGGAAAGGGGATTGTTGTCTGTATCATTCCATTGAGGACCTTGTTGGTGGTGATGGTGTTTGCCATGGAATTCGGTTCATCTAGGGATGTGCCAGAGTTCCATAGGGCAACTTCATGTGTCTTCAAGTGATAGGTGTATCTGTGAAGGCTGCCCGGAGGTGGCGGCCAAAGGGGTATACCTCTCAGCAGGTTTCTGGTTGCCCTTCTCTTTTGTTGGTTGATGTGAGGTTGCTATCCTGGATTACTGGTTTGTTGGCATGAAGGGTAGAGAGCAGGTCCCATGCAGTATCAGCACTGCCAGCCATACTGAGGTACTCTTGGACATGGAGGGGGATATACAATCCCTCTTTTTTTTCTTCTTGGAGCCACCCCTCTTTCTTCCCTTCCCCTCCCCTTTTATATCCAGAAGGAAAAAAAACTATCATGGACAATCATATCCATGATAAGCTCTTTGTATCTTCTTCATGCCTGTTATCTATTACTAATTTTAAGTTTCTGATTTCTTTATTACCTCCACCATTCCTGTTATTGGTTATTTTAATATTCATGATTTCCTTTGGGAAGGTTTTCATTTTGACGCATGGAAACCAATTGGAAGCTTTTCTCGCTTCTCTTCCTCTCCATGTTTTGATTACCAACACCCTTACTCATTTTGACTAGCACTCGTACTCTTTCTTGTCTAGATCTTTTTATTTGCTCTTCATCTAAAGCATTAGACATTATTTAGTCTGTGGTACCTGATCTACGTAACAAAGATCATTTCCTTGTTCTTCTCATTCATAGCCTGACCCCTTGTTACTCCCGTTGTCACTTTGAACAGGCAGTTTGGGCATTTAACTCACACCATACATCTCTTCTTGAGGTTCCTCCTTCATCCTCTTTAGACGAGTTGTTACAAATTTTTGTATCCTTTGTTTTTAACTGCAGCCTCAATTGCAATCTTCCCAAACCTCCACAAGACATTCTTGGAGATGTGCACTTTGGTGGTCCCCTACTTGCACTTGTGCAATGTGATTGAAACATGCTGCGTCAGGTCATTACCGTTACAATAGAACCACTGATGGACTCCTGGATTTTAAGTGAGCGAGGACAGTTGCCCCTCGTGTAATTTGAGAAGCAAAATTTATAGGAGGACCCCACTTTATGGTGTTCGCTAATATAGATATTTCAAATTATACCCAATAATTCATTTATACAGCTCCCTGATTCACTATTACGGCCTCTGCATGCCACTCATGTTTGTTTACATTCTCTGTGATTGTCTGGAAACTTTCCAAAGTTTCAAGTGTTTTAAAGTTATTGTGTATTTTATATATATGTACAGTACTCTGATAATTGTACTTATGTGTACCTGTACCTAAATAATTGTACACAATATGCTGGAGTGCAAATGCAGTGGAACCTTGGTACTCGAACTTAATTTGTTCCAGAAGGCTGTTCGAGTGCTGATCTGTTCGAGTATCGAATGAATTTTTCCCCTCCAATTTTATTTTTGGTTGACTGTTATCACTAATCTTCATAGGCCCCATGGTGACTTATTTATACAAATAATATAAAAAAAAACACTAAAAAATGCAAAGAAACACAAAGTAGTTTACAGTGAAGTTCTGGCAGGCCGTGTTTGTTTGGTTAAGTGCCAAGTGATTTTTTTACCGAACAAAGCGTTCAAATACCGAATTATTCAAGTAGGGAGTTGTTCGAGTACCGAGGTTCCACTGTACATTAAAATCACTGAGAGTGTCTCACTAGTGCTGAAGATGCAATAAGAAAAAAAAATAATAATAATAATAACAATAATAATAATCACTCTAGGACTTTAAATGTCATATACAGTGGACTCCCGGTTTTTGTAATTAATCCGTTCCAGAGAGAGTAACTAAAACCGAATATTACGATTTCTGAATATTTTTCCCATAAGAAATAATGGAAATTCAATTAATCCGTTCCAGACACCGAAAAGTATTAAAATAAAATATTTTTCTACATTAAATATACTACATTTAATTACACAGAAAACAATGAGACATGAAGAATAAAGCAATAAAACCATGACACTTACTTTGATTGAAGAATTGTTGATGTGTGGAAGACGGGAGGAGGGGAGAGGATGGAAAATTTGTTATTGTTTGGAAGGGGAATCCCCTTCCATAAAGACATCAGGTAACAAGTCATTATCTGGGGTTACTTCCCTTCTTTGTTTTTTTAATGTCACTAGGACCAGCTTGAGAGTCACTGGACCCCTGTCTCACAAAATAACTATCCAGAGAGCTCTGTGTCTGGCATCTCTCTAAAACTTTCCTAAAATGGGACACCACATTGTCATTGTACATGTTGCCAACATGGCCTGCAAAAGCTTTGTCAGGGTGAAAATCATCCATAAATCTTTGCACCTCAGTCTACTTGGCACAAATGTCCTTAATCTTTGAAGAAGGCACCGTCTTCCATCTTTCTTCCTCCTCCTCTGAAGCAATTTCCCGAGCTGTGGTCTGTTGCTGTTGCAGATGAAGCTCTTGCAGATCTGCAGTGGTTAGCTCTTCATTGTGGTCCTCCACCAACTCTTCCACATCCTCACCACTAACCTCCAACCCCATGGACTTCCCCAGTGCCACAGTTTTTTCCACAACAGGCACAGGGTCCTGAGGGTCAGCCCCAAACCCTTCAAAATCCCTCTCTGGGACACAGTCTGGCCACAATTTTTTCCAAGCAGAGTTCAAAGTCCTGGACGTCACTTCCTCCCAAGCCTTCCCTATAGGGTCAATTCAGTGTCCGAGGTTATTTCAAAGCATTTTTGAAACATTGCTTTGGTGTACAGTTTCTTGAAGTTTGCAATGACCTGCTGGTCCATGGGCTGGAGAAGAGGAGTGGTATTAGGGGGCAAGAATTTCACTTTGATGAAACGAAACTCCTCTACAATTTGCTCTTCCAAGTCTTGAGTATGAGAAGGAGCATTGTCTATTACCAGGAGGCACTTGAGTTCCAATTTATTTTCCAGGAGGTATTTCTTCACACTGGGGCCAAACACTTTGTTGAACCAATCAAGAAAAATTTTCTTCGTGACCCATGCCTTACTGTTAGCCTTCCACATCACACAGAAATTAGCCTTGGCAACACTGTATTTCTTGAACACTCTGGGATTTTCAGAGTGATACACCAGTAAAGGCTTCACTTTGAAATCCCCACTAGCATTACTACACAACTTAAGAGTTAGTCTGTTTTTCATAGGCTTATGTCCTGGCAGTGCCTTTTCCTCCTGTGTAATGTAGGTCCTGTTTGGCATTTTCTTCCAAAACAGGCCTGTTTCGTCACAATTGAACACTTGTTGGGGTTTGAATTGTTCAGCCTCTATGTACCCCTTAAATTCATGCACATATTTTTCAGCCTCACATTTGTCTGAACTTGCTCCCTCACCATGCCTTATCACACTGTGTATGCCACTACGCTTCTTAAATCTGTCGAACCAGCCTTTACTGGCTTTAAATTCGCTTACTTCAGCACTCGTTGCAGGCATTTTCTTGATAAGATCACCATGCAACTTCCTGGCTTTTTCAGATATCGCCTGCATAACACTATCTCCTGCTAATTCTTTCTCGGTGATCCACACCAACAACAAAGTCTCCACATCTTCCAGTATTTGCGATCTCTGTTTTGTGACCATACTTGCACCTTTCGCAACAACAGCTTCCTTGATTTCATTTCCCTTGGCCACGATGGAAGCGATGGTTGTATGGGCTTTGCCATACAGCCTGGCCAGCTCGGCAACACATACTCCACTTTCATATTTTGCAATGATCTCTTTTTTTCAGTTCTACCGTGTTTCTGACTTTCTTTACCACAGGACTGGCACTAGGAGCTTTCTTTGGGCCCATGGTGGCTTATTTAGCAGTTGCAAGCACTAAAAAAATGGAATAATGACGAAATGTATCATATGAACGGGTGGGGTGACCCTCACTCTCTGGTAAACAATGGCACACTGACTGTGAATAGTGCGTCGGGCCGCTTGGGCCGGGCATACGCGTCTGGGACGAATTACGATTACCGAGCGGAATTACAATCTCCGAACCAATATTTTTACAAAAAAACGTTACGAACACCGAATATTATGAACTCCGATGACTACGAACACCGGGGGTCCACTGTATTATGTTATTACAAACATTTTCATTAATCCATCTATGGCATTTTCCAGATTATATAAGAAACGTGCTTCATATCATATAAACAAGATATATACAGTGGACCCCCGAGTAACGAACACCCCAGAAATCGTACAATTATGTAAGTATAATATTGTAAGTGCTTTTGTAAGTGTATTTTTGGGGGTCTGAAATGGACTAACCTACTTGACATTATTTCTTAAGGGAGTAAATTCGTTCGGTAATGGCACTTGAGCAGGCTTCTGGAATGAATTTTGTTCGTTACTCGGGGGTCCACTGTACAATCATAGTAAAACAAATTAACATAATTTCGATGTGTGGTAGCGGGGCTGGCATAAAGGAGTGTGTGATGGTAATTACTATAACACATTTTCTTTAGTACAACACCACCAGAGAAACTGTGTATAGTATTACTGGGGGGTAACTGTGGAAAAACATTCCTTTTGTATGATTTCACTCATATATAGTGTCACTTACTCTCAAAAAGGTGTGTTGCATTGCATGAGAATAGGAGTGTTGCTGTTATGTATTCTATTGTACCAATGTGAGGATATCTTGTACCCAATGTAAAGTATTTGTATTGTGGTGAAAAAGTTTCACAACACATGCATAATGCATCAGCCGCAAGTAAGACAGGTATTAATACACGTTCGTCTGACCATCCACAACCCATTTGCTCTCAGTTTGTTTACATTCTCTGTGAGCTCTGTGTCTCGTTTACTCATTCTCTCGTTTATGATAAAAAGAGAGAGTCGTAAGCCTCTTACTTTAACCCTTTCGGTGTGTTGTATCATGGCTTTGAAGCCAGTGTTGGTCCGGTAATACAACGCCAAAATTCTAGCGGCTTCAGAGCTGGCGGGAGAAAGCTGGTAGGCCTACATGTGAGAAAATGGGTCTGCGGGGTCAGTGTGTGCACTATAAAAAAAATCTGGGAGCCCGCAGTGCATTGTGAGAATGCCATTTCAGTACGCCTTGTTCACCATGCCTTGCAGTAAGAAATACCTCACTCCCTGGAAAATTGAGAATCTAATCTTCCTAAGTGATAGTTCTAACTCAGATGGAAGTGTCAGTGAAGATGAATTTCATGATTTTTGAGGAGTTTGTGACTGAAAGCAATGCCCAGGATACTGGAAATAGTGCTGAAAACCCTGACGACCTTTAACCTTTCACCTCTGGGGCTGGGCCATCTAGTTCTCATTCAGTTGTACCAGGGCAAAAGAGGAAACTCATATTTTCCCATATCGAGAACTCGGAGGTAAGCAGTTGTGATACTGGCTGCGATTTCCAAACTTTTGATTACAATTCCAGTATCAACAGTAAAGAGGAATATTCTCCAGTGAAGTCTTAATTTATACGATGCCACATGCTATACGGTGCCATATCCTATTCCAAGGGGAAGGAGTACATCCTGTGGCCCAACACCAGGAAGAGATACTGAAAGTGACAAGGATATTGTTATAATTGGGATGGATAATATACATGCAGCAGTAGGTGGTAGTTGTGGTGGTGTCATGCGTCATGCAGCACCAGCAACACCCCCAGGCTGGGAGCCACGCCACTGACTGAACACGTCCACAACAAAGGCCACCCTCAACCACCAATGCACCACAACCATCTGTCAATATCCAGTACCCACCAGCAGACTGCATCTGGGATTGGCAGCAGAGGGCCAATTTTGTTCCCATTCCCCATCACTGATGAAACTCAAAGTGGAATACGGCCGTCTTGTACACTTGGGAACAATGCCACTGAACTGGAATGTTTCAAGTTATTCTTTGATGAACCCCTGAGGGAAAGTAATTTTTTTTTTTTTTTCAACAAGTCGGCCGTCTCCCACCGAGGCAGGGTGACCCAAAAAGAAAATACTTTCATCATCATTCAACACTTTCACCACACTCATACATAATCACTGTCTTTGCAGAGGCGCTCAGATACGACAGCTGAGAATAGTCCCTCCCAGCTGTCACTATCCCAGACCCCTCCTTTAAGCCTTTCAGGGTTATTGACGTACTAGTACAGCTTACGCCCTGGGGTTATTGACGTACTAGTACGCCTAAATTCTAGCGCCCTCAAATCAAGCAGAAACAGGCTGTTAGGCCTAGATGTGATAGAATGGGTCTGTGCGGTCAGTGTGCACAGTATAAAAAAATTCCTGCACCACACAGTGCATAATGAGGAAAAAAAAAACTGACCGTGTTTTTGGTTTAAAACAGTGACTTTGCAGTCTATTTTCGTATGGTATTTATTGATGTATTCTCGTTTTCTTGGTTTCATTTGATAGACTGGAAGATATATTACAGAAATAGAGATGATGTTGATTGGTTTGACAAAGACAAGTACCTTGAAATTGAGCTCAAAGTAGCAAAAATGTTCGATTTTTGACGATGTTCAAGAGTAAACAAATCACACCATGCATCCAATACACATCAACTGGCGAGTTTAATATTCATGCACGAGTGCTCTAATATTATTTATACCATTTATACAATGATGCAGTTGTATACATAACAGTAAATCTTCTATTTTTTTGTGAGAATAAAAATTCAAAATGAAAAGCAAAAGTAATGTAAGAGGGGCCTGGAAACGTGACTAATGAACAGAGAAGACGTTATTTTAGTGCCAGGAATGTCTGCCTTGTTTATTCTGGACCTTATTTTGAAATTGGCATCGTTTGAAATTTGTGTGAAATTGGCCAAATTGCCATTTTCTGACCACTATTTTGGGTAGTTGTAATAGGTAAATAGGCGGTTTCTTGTACTCAATTGATAGAAGAAATGGATTTCTAGCGAAATAGCTATAATTTTAGTTGCCTGAAACATTGGAATTTGCCGAAAATAGGGCTCAAATTGGGCGAAATCGCCGATGCGTAAGTGTTATGGCTGCCGCTAACTTCGCGAAAGCATAATTCCGTTAGTTTTCGATCAAATTTCATATTTTTTGTGGCGTTATGATCGGAAAAAGATTCTCTATCATTTCATAAGAATTTTTTTTTTTTTTTTTTTAAATTCTTGGACCCTGAGAACGAGTTTCGGAGACCCCCCTTGGACCCTGAAAGGGTTAAAGTGCAGGCATTGTACTTCCCATGTCCAGGACTCAAGTCCAACTAAATCAATTAACTGGTTTCCCTGAATCCCTTCACAAAATGTTACCCTGCTCACACTCCAACAGCTCGTCAAGTCCCAAAAACCATTCGTCTCCATTCACTCCTATCTAACACGCTCACACATGCTTGCTGGAAGTCCAAGCCCCTCGACCACAAAACCTCCTTTACCCTCTCCCTCCAACCTTTTCTAGGACGACCCCTACCCCGCCTTCCTTCTCCTACAGATTTATACGCTCTCCAAGTCATTCTACTTTGATCCATTCTCTCTAAATGACCAAACCACCTCAACAACCCCTCTTTAACCCTCTGACAAATACTTTTAGTAACTCCACACCTTCTCCTAATTTCCACATTCCGAATTTTCTGCATAATATTTACACCACACATTGCCCTTAGACAGAACATCTCCACTGCCTCCAGCCTCCTCCTCGCTGCAGCATTTGCAACCCATGCTTCACACCCATATAAGAGATTTGGTACCACTATACTTTCGTATATTCCCTTCTTCGCCTCCATGTATAAAGTTTTTTGTCTCCACAGATACCTCAACGCACCACTCACCTTTTTTTCCTTCATCAATTCTATGGTTAACCTCATCCTTTATAAACCCATCCGCTGACACGTCAACTCCCAAATATCTAAAAACATTTACTTCTTCCATAATCCCTCTCTCCAATGTGATATCCAATTTTTCTTTATTTAAATCGTTTGATACCCTCATCATCTTACTCTTATCTATGTTCACTTTCAACTTTCTACCTTTACACACCCTCCCAAACTCGTCCACCAACCTTTGCAACTTTTCTTTAGAATCTCCCATAAACACAGTATCATCAGCAAAAAGTAACTGTGTCAACTCCCATTTTGCATTTAATTCCCCATAATTTAATCCCACCCCTCTCCCCAACACCCTAGCATTCACTTCTTTTACAACCCCATCTATAAATATATTAACCATGGTGACATTACACATCCGTGTCTAAGACCTACTTTTACCGGGAAGTAATCTCCCTCTCTCCTACACAATCTAACCTGAGCCTCACTATCCTCATAAAAACTCTTTACAGCCTTCAGTAACTTACTACTTATTCCATACACTTGCAACATTTGCCACATTGCTCCCCTATTCACTCTATCATATGCCTTTTCTAAATCCATAAATGCAATAAAAACTTCTCTACCTTTATCTAAAAACTGTTCACATATATGTTTCACTGTAAACACTTGATCTACACATCCCCTACCCACTCTAAAGCCTCCTTGCTCATCTGCAATCCTACTCTCTGTCTTACCTCTAATTCTTTCAATAATAACCCTGCCATACACTTTACCTGGTATACTCAGTAAACTTCTTCTTTCTTTCAACACGTCGGTCGTTTCCCACCGAAGTGGGGTGGCCGAAAAGGGAAAATGAAAGTTTCTCCTTTTACATTTTGTAATATATACAGGAGAAGGGGTTACTAGCCCCTTGCTCCCAGCATTTTAGTCGCCTTTTACGACACGCATGGCTTTTGGAGGAAGAATTCTGTTCCACTTCCCCATGGAGACTCAGTAAACTTATTCCCCTATAATTTTTACACTCTCTTTTATCCCCCTTCCCTTTATATAAAGGAACTATACATGCTTTCTGCCAATCCCTAGGTACCTTCCCCTCTTTCATACATTTATTAAACAAAAATACCAACCACTCCAGCATTATATCCCCCCCCCCCTGCTTTTAACATTTCTGTCATGAGCCCGTCAGTTCCAGCTGCTTTACCCCCTTTCATTCTACGTAATGCCTCACGCACCTCCCCCACACTCGCATCCTGCTCTTCTTCACTCCTAAACGATGTTGTACCTCCCTGGCCAGTACATGAAATTACCGCCTCCCTTTTTTCATCGACATTTAAAAGTTCCTCAAAATATTCCCGCCATCTACCCAATACCTCCAGCTCCCCATCTACTAACTCCCCTACTCTGTTTTTAACTGACAAATCAATTCGTTCCCTAGGCTTTCTTACCTTGTTTATCTCACTCCAAAATTTTTTCTTGTTTTCAGCAAAATTTCTTGACAGAGCCTCTCCCATTCTTTCATCCGCTCTACTTTTGCACTCTCTCACCACTCTCTTTACCTTTCTTTTACTCTCCATATACTCTGCTCTTCTATTAACACTTCTGTTTTGTAAAAACCTCTCATAAGCTACCTTTTTCTCTTTTATCACACCCTTTTCTTCTTCATTCCACCACTCCTCTTTCCTCCTGCACCCACCCTCCTATAGCCACAAACTTCTGCCCCACATTCTAATACTGCATTTTTAAAACTATCCCAACTCTCTTCAACCCCCCCCCCCCCACTACTCATACTTGCACTAGTTCACCTTTCTGCCAATAATTGCTTATATCTCACCCTAACTTCCTCCTCCCTTAGTTTATACACTTTTACCTCTCTCTTACTTGCTGTTGCCATTTTCTTTTTGTCCCATCTACCTTTTACTCTAACTGTAGCTACAACCAAATAATGATCTGATATATCCGTTGCCCCTCTATAAACATGTACATCCTGAAGCCTACTCATCAACCTTTTATCCACCAATACATAATCCAACAAACTACTTTCCTTACGTGCTATATCATACCTTGTATATTTATTTATCCTCTTTTTCATAAAATATGTATTACTTATTACCAAACCTCTTTCTACACATAGCTCAATTAATGGTTCCCCATTTACATTTACCCCTGGTACCCCAAATTTACCTACTACTCCCTCCACAACATTTTTACCCACTTTAGCATTAAGATCCCTAACCACAATTACTCTCTCACTTGGTTCAAAACTTCCCACACACTCACTCAACATTTCCCAAAATCTCTCTCTCTCTCCTCTACATTTCTCTCTTCTCTAGGTGCATAAACACTTACTATAACCCACTTTTCACATCCAACCTTTATTTTACTCCACATAATCCTTGAATTTATACATTTATATTCCTTCTTTACCTGCCATAACTGATTATTCAACATTATTGCCACTCCTTCTTTAGCTCTAACTCTATTTGAAACCCCTGACCTAATCCCATTTATTTCTCCCCACTGAAATTCTCCTACCCCCTTCAGCTTTGTCTCACTTAAAGCCAGAACATCCAGCTACTTTTCATTCATAACATCTACAATCATCTCTTACTTATCATTCGCACAACATCCACGCACATTCAAACATCCCACTTTGACGGTTTTCTTCTTTTTCTTTTTAGTAAGCTATACAGGAAAAGGGGTTACTAGCCCATTGTTCCCGGCATTTTAGTTGACTTTTACAACACGCATGGCTTACCGAGGAAAGATTCTTATTCCACTTCCCCATGGATATGAAAGGAAAAGCAATAAGAACAAGAACTATTAAGATAAAATCAAAGAAAACTCAGATGAGTGTGTATACATAAACGTGTACATGTTTGCGTAGCGTGACCTAAGTGTAAGTAGAAGTAGCAAGACGTACCTGAAATCTTGCATGTTTATGAGAGAAAAAAAGACACCATCAATCCTACCATCATGTAAAACAGTTTCAGGTTTCTGTTTCACAGTCACCAGGCAGGATGGTAGTACCTCCCTGGGTGGTTGCTGTCTACCAACCTACTACCTACATTATTTTTACATGTAGTAATTTATACAGGAAAAGGGGTTACTAGCCCTTTGCTCCCGGCATTTTATATACCTTGTGATTATTATTATTGTTGTTGTTATTCTTTTTTAACAAACTGGCCATATTCCACTGAGACAGGGTGACCTAAAAAGAATAACGAAAGTTTCTCTTTTTAAATTTAATAACATATACAGGAGAAGGAGTCACTAGCCCCTTGTTCCTGGCATGTTAGTCGACTCTTATGACACACATGACTTATGGAGGAAGAATTCTGTTCCACTTCCTCATGGCGATATTAAATAAACAAGAACAAGAACTAATGAGAAAATAGAAGAAAACCCAGATTGATGTGTACACAGTCAACCTCCGGTGTTAGACGGCGTTGGAGGTCGTTCAAATCGGTATTACAGGGTTTTTAATGAGAATTTTGGGTCGGTAATAGACAAGCCGCTCGGAGACGGCGATTCGTCCCGGACGCGTACACGTGGCCCGTGGCCCAGCTGGGTGCCCAGGCACTCAGTGTGCTGTTGTTTACAAGCGAGCGACCACCACCCATTCATTCATACCAGTATATTGTCATTATTCCACTGTTTTTAGTGCTTGCAACTGCTAAATAAGCCACCATGGGCCCCAAGAAAGCTCCTAGTGCCAGCCCTGTGGTAAAGAAAGTGAGAAATATGGTAGAACTGAAGAAGGAGATCATTGCAAAATATGAAAGTGGAGTGCGAATCACTGAGCTGGCCAGGCTCTATGGCAAATCCCATTCAACCATCTGTTCCATTATAGCTAAGAGAAAGGAAATCAAGGACGCTGTTGTTGCGAAAGGTGCAAGTATGGTCACAAAACAGAGATCTCAAGTGCTGGCACAAGTGGAAACTTTGTTGTTGTTGTGGATCAACGAGAAACAGTTAGCAGGAGATAGTGTTTCGCAGGCAATAATATGTGAAAAAGCAAGGCAGTTGCATGATGATCTCGTTAAGAAAATGCCTGCAACGAGTGCTGAAGTGAATGAATTTAAAGCCAGCAAAGGCTGGTTTGACAGATTTAAGAAGTGAAGTGGCATACATAGTGTTGTGAGGCATGGTGAGGCAGGCAGTTCTGACAAAAGTGCGGCTGAAAATTACGTGAATGAATTCATGGGGTACATAGAGGCTGAACAATTCCAACCCCAACAAGTGTTCAGTTGTGACAAAACAGGCCTGTTTTGGAAGAAAATGCCCAACAGGACCTTCATTACACAGGAGGAAAAGGCACTCCCAGGACATAAGCCTATGAAAGACAGGCTAACTTTGATGCTTTGTGCTAATGCCAGTGGTGATACACCTTTACTGGTGTATCATTCTGAAAATCCCCGAGTGTTTGGCAGATGCGGTATCACCAAGTCTAATATGTGTGTGATGTGGAAGTCTAACAAAAAGGCATGGGTCACAAAGGACATTTTCTTAGATTGGTTCAAAAACGTGTTTGGCCCCAGTGTGAAGAAATATCTCGAGGAAAATAATTTGCCACTTAAGTGCCTCCTGATAATGGACAATGCTCCTGGTCATCCTCGAGACTTGGCAGAGGAAATTGTGCAGTACTGTAAGTTCATCAAAGTGAAGTTCTTGCCCCCTAATACCACTCCTCTCCCATGGACCAGCAGGTCATTTGCAACTTTAAAAAACTCTACACCAAAGCAATGTTTCAAAAGTGCTTTGATGTGATCACAGACATGGATATGACCCTAAAAGAGTTTTGGAAAGATCATTTCCATATCCTGCATTGTGTAAAGCTTATAAGTAAGGCTTGGGAGGAAGTGACTACCAGGACTTTGAACTCTGCCTGGAGAAAATTGTGTCCAGACTGTGTCCTAGATTTTGAAGGTTTTGGGGCTGAGCCTCAGAAATCTGAGCCTGAGCCTGTTGTGCAAGAAATTGTGGAACTGGGCAAGTCCATGGGGTTGGATGTTTGTACCGAGGATGTGGAACAGTTGGTGGAGGAGGACAATGAAGAGCTAACCACTGAAGATCTGCAAGAGCTTCAACAGCAACAGCAACAACAGACCACAGTTCAGGAAAATGGTTCAGAGGAGGAGGAGGAACAGAGATGGAAGAAGGTGCCTTCTTCAAGGATTAGGGAGATCTGTGCCAAATGGGCTGATGTGCAAGGCTTTATGGATCATTATCACCATAACCAAGCTGTTGCAGACTGTGTTGGCCACATGTACAATGACAATGTGGTGTCCCATTTCAGGGATGTTTTAAAGAAATGCCAGACACAGAGCTCCCTGGACAGATTTTTTGTGAGAGAAAGTTCCAGTGACTCTCAACCTGGTCCTAGTGGCATTAAAAGAAAAAGGCCAGTAACCCCAGAAAAGAACTTTCCACCTGCAGTGTTAATGGAAGGGCATTCCCCTTCCAAACACTAGCATACTACTCCATCTTCTCCCCTCCTCCCATCTTCCACACATCAACAACTCTTCAATAAATGTAAGTGACATGTTATTGTACTATTATTTCTTAATTTTTTCACACAATTGTGTATAATTTAATGTCAAAAAGTTCTAAAAAATATTTTATTTTAATGCTTTTGGATGTCTGGAACGGATTAATTTTATTTCCATTATTTCTTATGGGGAAAATAGAATAGGAGTTCGACCAAACCGGTTATCACCGGGCCCTCTGGAACGGATTACCGGTGATAACCGGGGGTTGACTGTATATATATGATTGTACGTGCATGTGTAGTGTGACCTAAGTGTAAGTAGAAGTAGCAAGACATACCTGAAATCTTGCATGTTTGTGAGACACAAAAAAGACACCAGCAATCCTACCATCATGTAAAACAATTACAGGCTTCCATTTTACACTCACTTGGCAGGACAGTAGTACCTTCCTGGGCAGTTGCTGTCTACCAGCCTATTACCTAGGATTAGCAGATGAACAAGGGGGCTTTAGGAAAGGTAGGGGGTGTGTAGACCAAGTGTTTACAGTGAAACATATAGGTGAACAGTATTTGGATAAGGGTAAAGAGGTTTTTGTGGCATTTATGGATTTGGAAAAGGCGTATGATAGGGTGGATAGGGGGGCAATGTGGCAGATGTTGCAGGTGTATGGAATAGGAGGTAGGTTACTGAAAGCAGTGAAGAGTTTTTATGAGGATAGTGAGGCTCAAGTTAGAGTGTGTAGGAGGGAAGGGGACTATTTCCCAGTAAAAGTGGGCCTTAGACAAGGATGTTCTGATGTCACCATGGTAGTTCAATATATTTATAGATGGGGTTGTAAGAGAAGTGAATGTGAGGGGTCTTGGCAAGAGGTGTGGGGTTAAAAGATAAAGAATTAAATACAAAGTGGGAGTTGTCACAGTTGCTTTTTGCTGATGACACTGTGCTTTTGGGAGATTCTGAAGAGAAGTTGCAGAGGTTGGTGGATGAATTTGGTAGGGTGTGTAAAAGAAGAAAATTGAAAGTGAATATAGGAAAGAGTAAGGTGATGAGGATAACAAAAAGATTAGGTGATGAAAGATTGGATATCAGATTGGAGGGAGAGAGTATGGAGGAGGTGAATGTATTCAGATATTTGGGAGTGGACATGTCAGCAGATTGGTCTATGAAGGATGAGGTAAATCATAGAATTGATGAGGGAAAAAGGGTGAGTGGAGCACTTCGAGTCTATGGAGACAAAGAACTTTGTCCATGGAAGTAAAGAAGGAATGTATGAGAGTATAGTTATACCAACACTCTTATATGGGTGTGAAGCATGGGTGATGAATGTTGCAATGAGGAGAAGGCTGGAGGCAGTGGAGATGTCATGTCTGAGGTCAATGGTGGTGTGAATATAATGCAGAGAATTCGGAGTTTGGAAATTAGGAGGAGGTGCGGGATTACCAAAACTATTATCCAGAGAGCTGAGGAGGGGTTGTTGAGGTGGTTCGGACATGTAGAGAGAATGGAACGAGACAGAATAACTTCAAGAGTGTATAAATCTGTAGTGGAGGAAGGCGGGGTAGGGGTCGGCCTAGGAAAGGTTGGAGGGAGGGGAAGGAAGTTTGTGTGCGAGGGGCTTGGACTTCCAGCAAGCATGTGTGAGCGTATTTGATAGGAGTGAATGGAGACAAATGGTTTTTAATACTTGACGTGCTGTTGGAGTGTGAGCAAAGTAACATTTATGAAGGGATTCAGGGAAACCGGCAGGCCAGACTTGAGTCCTGGAGATGGGAAGTACAGTGTCTGCACTCTGAAGGAGGGGTGTTAATGTTGCAGTTTTATAACTGTAGTGTAAAGCACCCCTCTGGCAAGACAGTGATGGAGTGAATGATGATGGAAGTTTTTCTTTTTCGGGCCACCCTGCCTGGTGGGAATCGGCCGATGTGTTAAAAAAAAATAATAAAAAAAAATATTATTATTTTTAACACAGCCATTTCCCACTGAGGGAGGGTGACCCAGAAAGAAAGAAAATACTTTCATTGTCATTCAACACTTTCACCATCACTCATACATAATCACTGTCTTTGCAGAGGCGCTCAGATACGACAGCTTAGATGTCCCTCCAAACTAACAATATCTCAAACCCCTCCTTTAAACTGCATGCATTGTACTTCCCATTTTCAGGACTCAAGTCCGGCTAACCGGTTTCCCTGAATCCCTTCACAAAATATTATCCTGCTCACATTCCAACAGCTCGTCTCCATTCACGCCTATCTAACATGCTCACACACGCTTGCTGGAAGTCTAAGCCCCTCGCCCACAAAACCTCTTTTACCCCCTCCCTCCGATCTTTTCGGGGATTACCTGTACCCCACCTTTCCCCTATTATTATTATTATTATTATTATTATATATTAACACATCAGCTGTTTCCCACCAAGGCAGGGTGACCCAAAAAAGAAGAAACACTTTCATCTTCATTCACTCCATCAATGTCTTGCCAGAGGAATGCCTACACTACAGTTAAAAAGCTTCAACATATCAATGCCCCTCCTTCAGAGCCCAGGCACTGTACTTTCCACCTCCAGGATTCAAATCCGGCTCACTCACGCTTGCTGGAAGTCCAAGCCCCTCGCACACAAAACCTCCTTTACTCCCTCCAACCTTTCATAGGTTGACCCCAACCCGCCTTCCTTCCACTACAGATTTATACGCTCTCCAAGTCATTCTATTTTGTCCCATCCTCTCTAAATGTCCAAACCACCTCGACAACCCCTCCTCGGCCCTCTGGATAATACTTTTAGTAACCATGCATCTCCTAATATAAAAACTACCGATTCTCTGCATTATGTTCACACCACACATTGCCCTCAGACACGACATCGCCACTGCCTCCAGCCATCTCTTTGTTGCAACATTCAAAACCCATGCTTCACACCCATATAAAAGCATTGGTATAACTAAACTCTCATACATTCCCCTCTTTGCTCCCATGGATAACATTCTTTGTGCACCACTCACCCTTTTCCCCTCATCAATTCTATGATTCACCTTGTCTTTCATAGACCCATTTGCTGACAAGTCCACTCCCAAATATCTGACTTCATTCACTTCCTCCATACTCCCTCCCTCCAGTCTGATATCCAATCTTTCATTACCTAAATTTTTGTTATCCTCATCACCTTGCTCTTTCCTATGTTCACTTTTTATTTAATTCTTTTACATACCCTACCAAACTCGTCCACCAACCTCTGCAGCTTCTCTTCAGAATCTCCCAAAAGCACAGTGTCATCAACAAAAGCAGCTGTGACAACTCCCGCTTTGTGTTAGATTGTCCATATTCTAATCCCACACCTCTTGCTAACACCCGAGCATTCACTTCTCTTACAACCTCATCTATAAATACATCTGCTTAATTCACTACTACTACATCTGTCCATCAATCATTCTCTCTTTTAAACTAAATGAGGAAGAACAAGTACACCATAGTTAGGTTTTCTTATTTTCATTCTTTACATATATTGTTACTTTAACAGGTGTGATGTATGTGGGCATGTGGTCAAGAACTTGTCGTCCATCCGCCAGCACCTTCGTCGCCATCATCCAAATTCTGAAGAATTTACATTCACAAAACTGGCTTTAGGATCTCCAATGCGGCCTCCAATTAAACAACCATTTAAGTGCAATTACTGTGGTGATGTTGGTGAGACAATTCAGGAAATGCATACTCACCATGCCTTCTTGCACTCACATTTGGAGTGTAGTATCACAAACCTTATGGATGAAGCCTTATCATCTGTGCACAGTCCATCCACCAGTCAAAGTTCTGGGGAAATAAAGCCTCCAGTATTTGTACCCGTGCCTACACCTGCCATTAGCAAAAGTTCCCCAGCACAAAGTGGAGAATTGAGTATCCCAAAGACTTCTGTGGGAATTCCAGTTGTCCCTGAGATTAGGCATAAGAACACGGCTAGAAAATCAATGCCATCGTCAGTGAAACGTACAGTAGCTGTAAAGTCAACGACAAAATTGCAACCAACTGCAGCCAGTATAAGTGATCAGAGTTTCAGTTTTTACCGTGTACCACAGCCTCCTTTACAGCTAGAAAATATATATGCTTTTGTAAACCTTGGTGCAGGAGTTCCTATGAGGCTTACAGTGCAGCAGCTAGGAAGACTCTTTAGTTTATTTCCTCAAGTTATGCTCACTAAGATTGAATCTATCAGGAAGACTACTTGAAGTGTAAGTTGGTCATGTCTTCACATACACAAGTAAAGAAAATACACTTTTGTGCAGAGAAAGACAATTCATGTAATAAAATTTTACCAATGCGATATTATTTATAGTATTAAATCTTAAAACTGGGTGACCATTAAAGTGTATACTTTCAAATATGTAACATGCATGGTGAATAAGGAATTTCACTGTTCTTATCATTAATTTTGTTTTTCAAGGTTGACTTATGGTGCTGTAAATTGAAGCCCCTAATATCAAATTCTGTAATTTTTTTTATACATTAGTTTAAGAACTGTAGTTGCCAAATTGCTTTCATAAATTTTTCTTTGTCTTAAATGGTATCTTAATCACATAAATGGATTGCTAATTCATATCTCTCATATAAATTAAAAGTAACATGTCTTCCTTAAATAAATTAAATGAAATAAAAATTACTTTCTTAGCATAAAAACTATTTCTGTGATAATTGCATGTTCTTCCTCACCACGCCCTCCTTTCATTCCACCATGTTCTTGTCTCAAGCTTTTTTCTACCCCTTCTCTATTTGCCTCTTTCCCTTCCCTATAACTCACTTTTCCCAACTTATTGCTCCTTCCATTCCCTATCCTACCCCCTCTCTATTTTTTTTCTGTGTATTTTCATCTTGATTTCTCTATAATCTTTTTTCTTCCTAATAGCCTCTTTAAACTTACTCTCTATGGGGAAGACATGAAATATTATCATAAAAAAATAAGAGATTTTCAGTAGGATACTGAATCAGTTCCTGCAACAAATGCTAGACCAGCTCACTCACAAATGCTATCCAGGCCTGTGAGCAGCTGGTAGCTTCAGCTTGAATGATTAGACAGTCAACAAGGAAGTCTGACTCAGACCGGACTATGAGTGTAAAAGAACCATTGAAACTGGTCAAAGGTACACATTTCCCTTCACTTATCCAACCCCTTACATATATATTAACTCTACTTTGCTCCCTTCTTTTCCCACTTTCCACTTCTACATTTTTTAAGCCACCTTATTTGCTTTGGGACCAAGTTGTGGGGGCAGTGACCCCCTGAAGTGACTACACCTAACCTTATCTTTTCCCCAATCACTTTTTCAAACACCACCTGCCATTTCCAAATACCCCTCTACTCTCCCTTACCACATCATATTCCTAACCTCCCTACCACAACTTTCCCTCTAAATTATCCCTTGCTTATCCTAACTTTAACTTTCCCAAACTCCTCACCTTATCTAACTTCTTGCCTAACTCTAATTCTCCTTAACTCCTCTCATTACCCAAACTTTTCTCCTTATCCTATCCCTTTTTACCCTAACCTCTCTTCAACCCCCTTCCCTCTCCTATCACAAAAAAAAGATCACCTTTTTTTTTCTCTGAAAACCCCACTTAAATTGACCTAAAGTGAAGTTTGTCTCTGTAAACCAGGCAGTACCTAGGTGTTGTATAAACTATTACCAGTAGTCGAATACCTGTAGAATAGTGACTTGTGAGGTTGGCTCCTTGCATTTGCAACATTTGAATGCAAAATTTAAGTTATAATTTTTCTTCAGAACATGCATACAAGTTTTGTCATACACTAAAGATATCACTAAAACAATAAAAATTATAATTTGGAGACTGGTGATATAATTATGAATTACATTAGGGTGGAAAAAAAGTAATTATCTATGGAGCAAAAAAGGATGACTTGGAGGGTGTATAAATTGGTAGTGGAGGGAAGGTGGGGTAGGAGTCATCCTAGGAAAGGATGGAGGGAGGGGGGTATAGAAGGTTTTGTGTGGAAGGGACTTGGACATCCAGCAGGCATGTGTGAGCATGTTAAATAGGAGTAAGTGGAGGCAAATAGTTTTTCGGACTTGACGAGCTGTTGGAGTGTGAGCAAGGTAACATTTTGTAAAGGGATTCAAGGAAACCAGTTAGTCAGACTTGAGTCCTGGAGGTGGGAAGTACAATGCTTACACTCTGAAGGAGGGGTGGGGATATTTGCTGTTTGGAGGAACATAGGAACTGATGTATCTGCACGCCTCTGGCAAGACAGTGATAGTGTGAATGATGGTGAAATTGTTTCTTTTTTGGGTCACCCTTTCTTGGTGGGAGATGGCCAGTGTGTTACTAAAAAAATATATATATATACTTGATACTAACACTGATCTGGATAAGTTCAGATGGTTGCTGAGATAGGTAAAAAATTGTAAATTTCAGGTGGAAATTATAAATTTGCAGTAGTTATAACTTTCGCAGTTCAAGAAACTGTATAATAATTAACATGAAGTGATAATAAATGGGGTTAATGCTGACGCACAACAGCACTCAAAACTTACTTCATAATGCTAAACACAATTCCATCTCCATCTTTTCCCTCTCCCCTTACACACTATTGCTTGTTCTCTTTTTTCAAATTCCCTGCATTTTTCTCTCCCTCCCTTTCCTTTCCCTTTCTTTCTAAGGTTTTAGTGATTTGACACATCAAACAAAGGAAAAAAATGTTTGTGCCTAAGATTTACAACATCAGTGAATACTCAGTCCATCACAGAGGTTTCAAGTAAATCTGGAGGAATGTATTCTCAATGATATTGACTGCTTTGATAATTGGAAATACTCATATTTTCTCTAGGAAATTACTTTTTGTGGAATTTATTATGTCTTATTAGGCAGCTGAGTACAATTATCATTTGGTGGGGTTGGGGCTGTTGCTCAAGGCCATCGTACTGTAATGCAATCTTTGGTGCAAGGACAGAGCTCAGAAGTTAAAAGAAAAGCCAGTAAGTTATAAGGAAGCTGTGTATGACATGTGAATATTCTTTGCTATTTTACTGAAGTGTTGTTTTGAACTTCATTCCTGAAGAAAGTTTTCATCAATCATTCATTCCTTTTATACATATTAAAATGGTAGTACAAATATAGAAAAGTGTAATAGAGAAGTTCCTAGTTTGATTTGGTTATTTTTTGTAGAAATTTAAAAAGCTTTTAAATTTACACTTCTGTACTACCACACAACTTTGATGGCTCTTTAACAGGAATTAATGTAATTTTGCAACTGTTTCTTAGTCATGTAATTAGATACCTCATTCCAATGTAATTAAAGCTTAAAGTAAATTATCTTTTTGTTAAAAAATGTTGTAAATACCAGTAATGTATTGTCATGATATTTAAGGTAATTTAAAATATTCTTTATTAAAGTGAATAATAAGGATTTAAAAAGTTCACAAGTTGAATGCTCTCTGAATGGTGCCTATTAGTCTTGAGACTGCTGTAATTAATCTATATTTTACATTTTGAACCAGTTTTGTGAAGCTGCTAGCTTAGGATCGTGATGGCATTAGAAGAGAAATATTGTTACAAACAATTAAGTTGTGATTGAATTCTGTGTAGTTGGCATCGTACACAAAATTTACAGATAAATTAGTCATGTGCTATTTGGATTTGCTTTATTTCTTCACACAAAAACCATTCCTCTTTGTACCTTTATTCACATTCATGACATAAGCATAGCATCATTTGTATGTTCCATATTATAAGGTCAGTAATAGGATTTTTTCTGTACATAAAATAAAGATATTTTAGGTGAACCTAAGAAGTTTTGTCATTTCAGTCCTTACCAATAGACCTATCACATTATACTACATGTTTTTTTTTTCATTGTGATAGTATTTAAACAATTTTCCCCTTCCTGCGGGATAGATTTTCCCTGTCGTCCTCTACTGCACAGGATGCTTTAATGCACTGCCCCATCACACAGGATGTTTTTTCTGCCATATTCCATCATGCAAGATTTTCCTGCCATACTCCACTGTCATGCATCACGGAAAGTTTTCCTACCATACTCCACAGAAGGTTTTCTTGCGATACTCCACAAGTTTTCCTTGCCATACTCCACAGAAGGTTTTCCTCCCATACTCCATAGAGGGTTTTCCTAAACATAGGTCCTCTCCCTGCTCCATGACCTTTATCAAACCTCGCCTTAAAACTATGTATGGTTCCTACCTCCACTACATCACTTTCCAGACTTCCACTTCCTGACAACTTTATGACTGAAGAAATATTTCCTAACATCCCTTTGTCTCATCTGAGTCTTCAGCTTCCAAATGTGACCCCTTGTTTCTGTGTCCCATTTCTGGAACATCCTGTCTTTGTCCACCTTGTCAATTCCTCGCAGTATTTTATATATCGTTCTCATGTTTCCTCTATCCCTCCTGTCCTCCAGTGTCATCAGGTCGATTTTCCTTAACCTTTCTTCATAGGACATTCCCCTTAGCTCTGGGACTAGTCTTGTTGCAAACCTTTGCACTTTCTCTAATTTCTTGACGTGCTTGACCAGGTGTGGATTCCAAACTGGTGCTGCATACTCTAATATGGGCCTGACGTACATGGTGTACAGAGTCTTGAACGATTCCTTACTGAGGTATCAGAACTCTATTCTCAGGTTTGCCAGGCACCCATATGCTGCAGGAGTTATCTGGTTGATGTGCACCTCAGGAGATGTGTTTGGTATTTTACTCGACCCAAGATCTTTTTCCTTGAGTAAGGTTTACAGTCTTTGGACACCTAGACTATAACTCATTACAGCTGTGACCAGGTGTGGACGTGTGAATGGCTCATTACTTTGTAACTTGGTCATGATTGTGACCAGATCTACCTGGAGTTCATTACCTTTGTAACTTGTTTAGCTATCAAAACTTTGGGGGCCCAGTCCTTGGACCCATTAAGTAACTGTGATCTTTTGACTACTGCCCACAGGTTGGGTATGGGGTACATAAAGATTTTTTTTTTTTCAACAAGTCGGCCGTCTCCCACCGAGGCAGGGTGACCCAAAAAGAAAGAAAATCCCCAAAAAGAAAATACTTTCATCATCATTCAACACTTTCACCTCACTCATACATAATCACTGTCTTTGCAGAGGCCCTCGGATACGACAGATGAGAATAAGTCCTTCCCAACTGTCACTATCCCAGACTTCCCCTTTAAAGTGCAGGCATTGTACTTACCATTTCCAGGACTCAAGTCCAACTAAATCAATTAACTGGTTTCCCTGAATCCCTTCACAAAATATTTCCCTGCTCACACTCCAACAGCAAGTCAGGTCCCAAAAACCATTCGTCTCCATTCACTCCTATCTAACACGCTCACACATGCTTGCTGGAAGTCCAAGCCCCGCGCCCACAAAACCTCCTTTACCCCCTCCCTCCAACCTTTTCGAGGACGACCCCTACCCCGCCTTCCTTCCCCTACAGATTTATACGCGCTCCAAGTCATTCTACTTTGATCCATTCTCTCTAAATGATCAAACCACCTCAACAACCCCTCTTCAACCCTCTGACAAATACTTTTAGTAACTCCACACCTCTTAATTTCCACACTCCGAATTTTCTGCATAATATTTACACCACACATTGCCCTTAGACAGGACATCTCCACTGCCTCCAGCCGCCTCCTCGCTGCAGCAATTGCAACCCATGCTTCACACCCATATAAGAGTGTTGGTACCACTATACTTTTGTACATTCCCTTCTTTGCCTCCATGGATAACGTTTTTTTTCTCCACAGATACCTCAACGCACCACTCGCCTTTTTTCCTTCATCAATTCTATGGTTAACCTCATCCTTCATAAACCCATCCGCTGACAAGTCAATTCCCAAATACAGTCAATCCCTGGTGTTCGTGAGTGTCGGAGTTCGTTAAAATCGGTGTTCGTTAAGTTTTTTCATGAAAATTTTGGCTCGGTGTTCATGAATCCGCTCGGAGTTCATGATTCGTCCCGGACGCGTACACGTGGCTGAGCGGGCCCGGGCACTCCATTCAGCGTCAGTGTGCTATTGTTTACAAGCGAGCGACCACCACCCACGCATTCATACCAGATACGTATATTGTCATCATTCCAGTGTTTTTAGTGCTTGCAACTGCTAAATAATTTACCATGGGCCCCAAGAATGCTCCTAGTGCCAGCCCTGTGGTAAAGAATGTCAGAAATACAGTAGAACTGAAGGAGATCATTGCACAATGGACTGATGTGCAAGGCTTTATGGATGAATATCACCATAACAAAGCTGTTGCAGGCCGTGCTGGCAACCTGTACAATGGCAATGTGATGTCCCATTTCAGGGATGTTTTAAAGAAACGCCAGACACAGAGCTCCCTGGACAGATTTTTTGTGAGAGAAAGTTCCAGTGACTCAACCTGGTCCTAGTGGCATTCAAAGAAAAAGGCCAGTAACCCCAGAAAAGAACTTGGCACCTGCAGTGTTAATGGAAGGGGATTCCCCTTCCAAACACTAGCATACTACTCCATCCTCTCCCCTCCCGTCTTCCACACATCAACAACTCTTCAATAAATGTAAGTGACATGTTATTGCACTATTATTTCTTTATTTCTCATTGTTTTGTGTGTAATTTAATGTCTGTATGTTGTAAAAAAATATTTTATTTTAATACTTTTGGATGTCTGGAATGGATTAATTTTATTTCCATTATTTCTTATGGTGAAAATAGATTCGGAGTTCATGATATTCGGTGTTCATGACGCCCTCTGGAACGGATTAATCACGAAAACCGGGGGCTCGCTGTATCTGAAAACATTCACGTCTTCCATAATCCCTCTCTCCAATGTGATATCTAATTTTTCTTTATTTAAATCGTTTGATACCCTCATCACCTTACTCTTATCTATGTTCACTTTGAACTTTCTATCTTTACACACCCTCCCAAACTCGTCCACTAACCTTTGCAACTTTTCTTTAGAATCTCCCATAAGCACAGTATCATCAGCAAAAAGTAACTGTGTCAACTCCCATTTTGCATTTAATTCCCCATAATTTAATCCCACCCCTCTCCCCAACACCCTAGCATTTACTTATTTTACAACCCTATCTATAAATATATTAAACAACCATGGTGACATTACACATCCCTGTCTAAGACCTACTTTTACTGGGAAGTAATCTCCCTCTCTCCTACACACCCTAACCTGAGCCTCACTATCCTAATAAAAACTTTACAGCCTTCAGTAACTTACTACCTATTCCATACACTTGCAACATTTGCCATATTGCTCCCCTATCCACTCTATCATATGCCTTTTCTAAATCCATAAATGCAATGAAAACTTCCCTACCTTTATCTCAATACTGTTCACATATATGCTTCAATGTAAACACTTGATCTACACATCCCCTACCCACTCTAAAGCCTCCATGCTCATCTGCAATCGTACTCTCTGTCTTACCTCTAATTCTTTCAATAATAACCCTGCCATACACTTTACCTGGTATACTCAGTAAACTTATTCCCCTATAATTCTTACAATCCCTTTTATCCCTCTTCCCTTTATATAAAGGATCTATACCTGCTCTCTGCCAATCCCTAGGTACGTTCCCCCCTTTCATACATTTGTTAAACAAAAATACCAACCACTCCAACACTATATCCCCCCCTGCTTTTAACATTTCTGTCATGATCCCGTCAGTTCCAGCTCCTTTACCCCCTTTCATTCTACGTAATGCCACACGCACCTCCTCCACACTCACATCCTGCTCTTCTTCACTCCTAAACGATGTTGTACCTCCCTGGCCAGTGCATGAAATCACCGCCTCCCTTTTTTCATCGACATTTAAAAGTTCCTCAAAATATTCCCCCCATCTACCCAATACCTCCAGCTCCCCATCTACTAACTCCCCTACTCTGTTTTTAACTGACAAATCCATTCGTTCCCTAGGCTTTCTTAACTTGTTTATCTCACTCCAAAAATTTTTTTTTGTTTTCAGCAAAATTTCTTGACAGAGCCTCTCCCACTCTTTCAACTGCTCTCCTTTTGCACACTCTCACCACTCTTCACCTTTCTTTTACTCTCCATTTACTCTGCTCTTCTATTAACACTTCTGTTTTGTAAAAACCTCTCATAAGATACCTTTTTCTCTTTTATCACATTTTTTACTTCATTATTCAACCACTCACTCCTCTTTCCTCTTGCACCCACCCTTCTATAGCCACAAACTTCTGCCCCACATTCTAATACATACTTCATTTTTTAAACTATCCCAACTCTCTCCAACCTCCCCCACTACTCATACTTGCACTAGCCCACCTTTCTGCCAATAGTTGCTTATATCTCACCCTAACTTCCTCCTCCCTTAGTTTATAAACTAAAAACTCGCGCACACACACACTTCTACCATTACCCCTCTTACACTGGGTCACAGGGATTTCACAAGGACTGTTTGGAAGAAAATCTGCCATTTATGGCAGGAGGATCTGGCATGCTCCCTCTCCAACATTGAGCTCTGTCCGATCTTTCAGTGACCCCTGCCCTTGGGCTCGCCATCCGAATCGCTTGGTTGATGTTGCACTAACTTCCCTCCAGATTGGGCATTCATGACTGACAGCTCATTTGCACTGCCTTTGGATGACAGACTCCCCGTACTGCCTGTGGTGTCCCTCGCAACTTGAGAGGGTGGAGCACTTCCTACTGTGGTGCCCCCATTACCACTCTGCACAGCCTCTTCTCCATGCAGCCTTGCACACATTTGCAGTGCAATCTTTAACCCTACCTCTCCTTTTCAATAGGGAGGGGTTTGACCCTCCAGACCGTCAGATCTTGGCCTGTACCTGCTCATTCTTGCTGGCTTCAGGGCGTATTAAGGACATATAATATGCACAGTTATTTTTCAACTTCCACTTTGGTCAAGGTTTCTTTTCCGAGTGCTGGAAGGCATGGCTCGATACAACATATGATGTCAGGGACCCTATAAACCCCAACAACAACAACAACAACAATGTTTCCAATTTCTGTCAGTGACCCTATAAACCCCAACAACAACATGTTGCCGATGTAACTTTTTTTTTTTTTTTTAATTTACCTAGTTTGTATGTTCTAATAATTACAATTTATAGTAGATCTTGTGATATCATAGCCAATCTTTATTCTTACACTAATCTTAGGTAAGGATATAGTAATCAAACAGTCACAAACACATTGACAGGTGAATGTGTTCACCTGTCTCAGTCACATATTATTGTCTAGAAATATATACAAATTATTTATAGGTCCCAGCAATGTTTTTAGAAGTGCTGGAGTATATGAAACTCCTTGAAGCAGTATCAGACAGTGGCACTCTAAATTGCTGATTTTAGCGCTTCTTTTTATTATAATAATCTAAATTGCTGATCGTGCAGTCACTCAACATTGCTGCACCATCAGTAAGTAAGTTTATTCAGGTATACACAAATACAGTTACATAGATTATCATACATAGCAGCATATGTGTAGAGAACCTAGGATAACCCAATCAGCACTGCCCCCAGTGAACCTTGGCATGTTTTCTATTTGTTCTCTCCGTTCCACACACAAGCATTATTGTCTCTATCTGTCTCTGTCTACCTGCCTATCTCTCTGTCTGCCTGTCTATGTCTACCTGCCTTTCTCTCTGCCTCAGAGAGCTGTTTATGAACCTGATCATAAGCTAGACTTTCGAACAGGTATTACACAAGTTGCAGAATCGTCACGTCTGCACAAGTGGAAAGATACAACTTTAGTTTAATATCTTTATTATGCACCCCAAACCCATCCTGTGGGGGGTAGTCAAAAAGATTACAGAGGTACATAATGGGTCCAGGGACTGGGCCCCAAAGTTTTGATAGCGGAACAAGTTACCAAGGTAATGAACCATTCACACATCTACACCTGATTAGAGGTACATAATGGGTCCAGGGACTGGGTCGCAAAGTTTTGATACCTGGAGTATACCTGGAGAGGGTTTCGAGGGTCAACGCCCTGATCCACCATGATCCACGCCTGATTGACCAGGCTGTTACTGTTGGCCCCACGTAAACCAACGTACAAATCACAGCTCGGCTGATCAGGTACTGACTTAAGGTGCCTGTCCAAAGCCTTCTTGAAGACAGCCAGGGGTCTATTGGTAGTTCTTATGCATGCTGGGAGGCAGTTGAACAGTCTTGGGCCCCTGCCGCTTATTTTGTTGTCTCTTATTGTGCTAGTGGCGCCCTTCTTTTCATTGGGGGATGTTGCATCACCTGTGGAGTGAGTCTTTTGCTTTCATAGGGAATGATTTTCGTGTGCAAATTTGGCACTAATCCCTCTAGGATTTTCCAAGTGTATATAATCATGTATCTCTCCCGCCTGTGTTCTAGGAAGTACAGGTTGAGGAACTTCAACCATTCCCAGTAATTTAGGTGTTTTATCATACTTATGTGTGCCGTGAAGGTTCTCTACATTTTCTAGGTCAGCAATTTCACCTGCCTTGAAAGGCGCTGTTAGTGTGCAGCACTACTCCAGCCTAGATAGAACAAGCGACCTGAAGAGTGTCATCATTCGCTTGGCATTCCTAGTTTTGAAGGTTCTCATTGTCCATCCTGTCATTTTTCTAGCAGATGCAATTGATACAATGTTGTGGTCTTTGAAAGTGAGATCCTCTGACATTATCACTCCAAGGACCTTTACATTAGTTTTTCGCTCTATTGTGTGGTTGGAATTTATTTTATACTCCAGTATAGTTTTAATTTCCTCACGTTTTCCATATCGGAGTAATTGAAATTTCTCATCATTGAACTTCATATTGTTTTCTGCGGCCCATTTAAAGATTTGGTTGATGTCCGCCTGGAGTCTTGCACTGTCTTCAATGGAGGACACTGTCATGAAAATTCGAGTATCATCTGCAAAGGAAGACACGGTGCTGTCGCTTACATCCCTGTCTATGTCAGATATAAGGATGTGGAACAGGATGCTAGCTGAACAACTGTGGCCGAAATGTGTATTACTTGCCACAGTCGTGGATATGCTTTATCTCTACAAGCACAGTATAGCACTTTGGCTTTTTTGGGGTTATCCTAGGTAATTTACACTACGTATGATAACTGTATTTATGTGTATCTGTGCCTAAATAAACTTACTTAGTCCTTGATTCTTTTCAAAGGACGCCTGTCATCAGGGCATATGAGAGGGATGAGGGGGTTTGGCTGGTACATTGGTCCGGGGCCCAGCTGTGAATCTCTAATAATAATAATAATAATACTTTATTGAGACATGGTACAATGATACATGGTAGACAAGATACATAGTTATTAATGAGATGTACATGCCAAAAGCCCCTAATATGCTGTGCATTAGCGGGGCATTCTTAGGACTACCCGAATTTAGACTACATGGTAAGTTATGGTTGATGGTATAAAAATATTATAATTGCGTATCTAAGTTATAAAGTTTGAATATAAGTTGAACATATCAATTAGTAGCCAGCAATGCAACTAATTGAGTGAGATAACAATTTAAAACAATTAATTGCATTGCAGTTACCGTTTACA
>WNWK01014054.1:0-52894 GCA_009830355.1 Cherax destructor
AGTCACCATATTGTCGTACAGTGTTTCTCATTCCTCACTGCTCGCACAATCATCAGTAATTCAACTTCATAGACTTTGAACCACTGCCACGTCCGGCCGGCGTACCTGAGTTCTAGTAACTCAAAATTTGTTTCTAAGTCAATAGCACCATCGATGGCTCGTTCACTAAGTTCAAACACGTATTGTGTGTCTTTGTCACATGTCCCTTGCGAGCTTGCAACGGCTTTCTTGGTTTTAATATCCATGGTTTTGCCACCCGGCAGGGGAACTCCGTTAGGTTCAGTCATGGTTGTAGAATTAATAACCACTGATGTACAAATTAAATAAATTGTTTATATTCTCGTTAGCCCCTGCACTCTGGACCAGTATAAATAAATCTGAGTAGATAATATTAATAATTATGGTATGATTAAATTTAAGTGGACTGTATGGGGTTATGGGCGACTGATCAAGTAGAAAGAAAGATGCAAACACACAATTAAATTAACATAACCATCACTCACCTAATTAACAGCATCATAGCGGTGCATGGTAGATCGTTGACCTAGCTAAAGTACATCTACTGTGCGTAACAATATTTTGGCCAACAATAAAGATGACATAAGAGTACTTAGCTTTAGATGAAGGGATCGTTTCGTTGTTGACGTCCTCCTGCGATCTGATTCATTCGCGATAGTAGGTTTGTCCGTCGAGTCAGGAAGGTTAATTTCCGTGAACTCTTATCGCCAGAGACCGGCGTTAGTTAACATGTGGTTGGTGGGGAGTAGCGATTCAGATCTTCTCACTATTCCGACCTTATTACTGTTTACACGTATAACTTTAAACACTACGTATATCCTGGCTAATACTACTAGTTTATACACATTCACCGTCTCGATACTTAGTTTCAAGTAGATAACTTGCGATATATTAGTTCATCTCCTCCGCATCCAACATGGCGGTCGGGGTATGCGTACCCAAGCTGACCCGCCTGGTACAATCACCCCCTGATTATTTACAACTCGGTTTCACTATATTCACCATTTCACAATATTCATCAATATATTTCAGTCTCTTCTAAGATAAAAGCTCCCCAGCATCAGGGTTACGACTTTATCTTGTTGTGTGGTAAGCTCACTGAGTTCAAATAGGCCTATGCGGACATACCATGCCGGCACCATTCGTTATTTCCACAATTACTGCCCTATTACTGGACCTCCTGGACGATTGTCCCACTTTATATTCACGTGTCACTGGATATTCCTCCACATTACGAAAGGAGGTAATTAAATCCGGTTTGGCGGCCGTCTTCGACAAATTCCGCTCGCCACCACCACCTGGAATCTGGTGGGTAGGCTGGCTGTTCACTCACTCTCCCTCTCCCCAGCTTCCCCCTTCCTCCCGCTGGTATGATGGTTCCTATTCCTGCCCCCATGAACGTTTAAGCTACCAGCAGTCAGTAAGGATATCTGTTCATATTGGAAAGTTTATAAATTTACAACTTTCGGGAAAATACCAATATTTTCACACTGACTCTTGCGTACCACAGTTTAAAGGTAAGCAATTACTCAAGAAAGTGTTCATGAAACTGAACATCATGCAAGTAGGCTTTTTCCCACAGTAAAAATGCAATAATCTTATCCCTGAACAAAATTAACTTAATGTTATAAAATAGCATGATTACACGCTCACAGCACAGATGAATAGTGCAATTTGAAATAGTTCTGGGGAATTTAACAGTCAAGTTTCAGTCTGAATGGGAAAATGTATTAGGAAACACAGCACAACACTAGGAAAAACAACTTAATTGTGTAACTGTCCTTGATAGTTCAGTAACACTGACGGAAATTACACTGGGGTTAATAAATGTAAGAAGTCACTACACTGAAATAAACTCTGAGCCTTTTATTAAAGTCTTAATACAGGCTTACAGATAACAGTTAACTGTCTCTAAGCGAAACACTGTTGCTGAAGGTCAGAAATAATCCCAGTGTAGAGGTGAGGGAACGTTAGTGTAGTTAACCTGGGGTGTACGTGGCAACCGTGCACCACTACATAACACAGCGTCTTCACGAGGCGGCGATTTCTTTGGGATGAATATGCGCTTTCTGTCGACTCTCACAGAGCCTGCGGCCTTGTCGTCGGCGCCCAGTCTATCTTCTTTCTTCACCTGGTCTGTGAGCGGTGGTGGAAATGTACAAGCATGGAGAGATATGTGGGTGATGGTGGTAGCGACACAGCTAATCCTCTCCCTTCATTAATCACTCTTTAAATCCATCTGGTTTATCAACCCACACTAAGCCACTAGGTAAAAGTTAGCTTTTACAGGCAGGAAGCTTACTACTGATATGGCAGGAACACTATAGAACGTTTACGTAGATGTGCTGGGATCAGGACGGCTGTGCCTGCTAGCTACCTTAGTTTGTCCTGCCTGGCTTGTTTGTTGCTTTCAAGCCTGCTTGAATGTGCAAGTTAAACCCGTGTCACACTTGGAGATTATCTTGTAGCAGGCACGTATGCACACAGGAACACATTCTTAAGAAGGTGGGTGGAAATCGTGGAAAGCTGGCAGAACTGACAGGGCACTCAGGCACGTGTGGGCAGGCAAAAACCCTCTAGACCATAGGTAAATAGAGGCGAATGGCTGAGTTATAAATAGAGGAGAGGCAGGCGAGGGGTAGTGTAGATAGGCCTTCTTGTGCCACTTCAAACCAACACTTTTCGTTTAACTAGGTAGATCACTAGTCACAGCTCACACATAAGAGTTCCAGCAACAATGCAGTTGCCATCCAAACGATAAAGGTTGCATGATGAGTTGTCAGTCAGGGGGAAATAAGCAGTCTTGGGATACATAAGGCCCTAGGACCTCCTCCCCCCGTCTCTCCCTCAAACACTCAGCCCGAACATAGTAGTGGTGGTAGTAGTAGTAGTAGTAGTGGTAGTAGTAGTAGTAGTAGTAGTAGTTGGGGAAAAATATTGGTATTTCCAAAGTTTAAATTGATAAATTTTCCCAAATATGAGATAATATAAAATTGCTGTGTTGTTGTTGGGCAAACTTTAAACTGAAAAAACCCAACGAATTCACGCATTGCGAAAATGCCTGGGCAGCTGGGCAGGGGGGCGGCATAGGGGAATAGGCCAGAGTGAACTGGGAGCCTGGGCCCGAAAGGGTTGATGGGATGGCCTGTGAATTTAAATTCCGCCCACCAAATCGGATTTAATTACCTCCTTTCGTGTGTGGAGATATCCGTGTAGGAGGGAATACCCAAGTGGGACAATCGGTGGGAGGTCCAGAAATTAGGACAATAATTGTGGAAATAAGGGGGGCCCCGCCGGCGTGTGCGGCGGTCTAGGCCTTGAACTGGTGAAATAACCATCGGCAGGATAAAGTCGTAACCCTGATGCAGGGAGTTCATCTTAAAAGAGACTGTATTTTCGAGGGGTTTTTGGGAAATGGTAGATGTAAACCGAGTTGTTTAAAAAACCCAGGGGTTGATTGTGGCGCCGGGTCGGGCCCGGTCCCCATACCCAAAGCCATATTGGATGTGATTAAAATGAACTAACATTCTGAAGTTATCTACTGGGGAAATTCAAGTATGAGACTGTGAGATGTTAAACTAGTGGGCGCATTCCAAAAACACGTAATATGAAAATTATATGTATAAACATTACAAACGGTCGGGATTATGAGAGGATCTGATTGCTCCCCGACCAACCACATGTTAACTGCGGGGTTTCTCGTGGGCATAAAGTGTCGAGATTAACCCTTTGGCTGGGCAGAACCCTAACACCATGCGCGATCGAATCAGGCAAGGAGGACGGCCAACAACACATTCCCTCATCTAAAACTGTACTCTTTTCGATTTTGTTATTGGGTTGTATTATGCAATAAAATTACTTTAGTACAGGGCTACCGCTATGATGCTTTTTTGGGGGGTGTTGTGTATTTAATTGAACTATGTGTTCTCTACCTCTTCTCCGTGTGATCAGTTGTTCAAAAACCAATACAGTCATTTAAAATTTTAAACTTTAGCTATAATAAATGATCTTCTCAGATTTATTTATACTGGTCAGAGTGCAGTGGGTTGGAAAAAGAGATTTCGGTGCGGCCAGGAACGAGGTAAAGTTCCCCACATCCCTTTAAAAAGGGAATGACTGGGAAAAATTTTTATACGAGTCGGTCATCTCCCTGGGATTTTTTATTCCCTAGTGGCGGTGCCCCCAGATAGACTTATCTCTCCAATTCCCCACAGCCCCGTTGGTCAGTCCAGACCCGGATGTGATTAGTGAATTAATCATTATTGAATTAATTAATTAATAAATAAGTGACTGATCATAAGTGAGTATAAAATTACCCCAGTTAATTAATTGTGTGGTGGACGTAATTGGCCCAATTAATTGCTAGCACAGGCGTGGCTACGATTTGTGCAAGGTAAGGTGTGGGGAATCACCTTTATAAACAATTTATTTAATTTGGACGTCGGGGGTTATTAATTCTACAACCGGTAGTTAACCATACGAAAACTACTTTATCTTGCACATATCCACAGCAAAATACACTTATTGATATCTGTGATTCTCCTTAATTTGCACATTACTAACCACAGCAAAATACACTTATTGATATCTGTGATTCCCCTTAATTTGCACAGTTCTAACCAAAATTCTAATACAACTATTGCTCCATAATACTTAAGCTAGTCATAAGTTTGCCTAAGATACTCCAATATAGAAACTATATTATGCCAATATATCACCTTTATCATTAATATATAAACTAATTGCTAACTTTTTATACTTATTGTTAAATTCTCAATGCTTAAATTCCAGTACCTAAATTTTGTAAACCTAACCTAACCTTACAATCTGTATATCCATTGTATAGCTATTGAGTAAGACCTATCATAAGACTGCCTGAAAAGCCTAGGCATACCTAGGCATATTATTGGCCATCTTGTAATATCAACTTTAATGTATAACTATAAGTACCCCCCACCTTGTATTACATGAAATAAAGAATTTGAATTTGAAAAGGTGTTTGTATACTCGTGTGTGTGCGCACGCGCACTCGTGTGGGTGTGTGACCCACTTAATATTTGTACTTATAACTCATTACAGTTGTGACCGGGTGTGGACGTGTCAGTGGCTCATTACTCTGTAATTTGTTCATAATTGTGACCATGTATAGGAGTGTAGATGGTTCATTACCTTTGTAACTTGTCATGATTGTGACCAGATCTACCTGGAGTTTATTACCCTTGTAACTTGTTCAGCTATCATAACTTTGGGTCCAGTCCTTGGACCCATTATGTACCTCTGTAATATTTTGACTACCGTCCACAGGATGGGTATGGGTGCATAATAAAGATATTAAACTAACATCAGATTAGATTTTGCCACCAAAATGGCTAGTTTATTGTGCACCCCATATCCATCCTGTGGACGGTAGCACAAGAGCATATGGATATACAAAAGGCCTAGGAACTAGGGCCCCAAAAGGGTTAACAATTGTACATATGGATTTATATTTACAGTTCACTTATCTGTTACAAGCAAATTTAGGGAATTTGCTTAGTATTTCTGGTATCTTATTTTCATTAATAAGATATCTTGACATGTCACATAGGTTATTATACTGTCTATCTCTGTATTCCTCAATAAGTGGACAATTAAGCACATAGTGTTCAAGACAGTGACCATATGCCTGATCACATAATTTGCATTTAGTTTGATCATCATCTGTGTGTCTCCCAAACTGCCAGAAGTACTTGTAGCCAAGCCTAAGCCTGGCCACTACAACATCAGTCAGTCTGTTCACATTGCAAGTTGCTCCATAAACATACTTATCTATGTTCATGTTATCATAGTGGGTTATAGATCTACTCAGGCTTCTAACTGCATTCCTATAGCAATCATTTTCATTATTTACTTCTCTCCTAATATTATTCCTAATGCTAGACACAGATATACCAAAGTTATATTCTACATTCTCCTTCTGGGTACTCTTCTTGGCTAACATATCAACTTTATCATGGAGTAATCCAATGTGTGATGGGATCCACATTAATTCCTTTGTCTCGGATTTTTGAGTATCTATACCTGGCTTCTCCAATGAGCATGCTGTTAGAGTCATTATATGAGTCAAGAGCCTTCAGTGATGACATAGAATCAGTAATGATGATAGAGTCAAGCTCAGTGTCATAAGTTAGCTTTAGTGCCATTAGGATTGCAAACAATTCAGTTTGCAGTGTAGATGCCCAGTTGTTCATTGTTATGCCTAGTTCAACAAATTTATTATTGTTCTTAACTAGGGAGGTGGCAACAAGAGCAGATACAACCCTGCCAGAAGACTTGTTTAGATCCATCAGTGTATATAACTTGTGATAACTTATTACTATCAGCTATGCGAGAAATTTCTTCTTGAGCAGTTGCTTTAACAAGTGATTTAAGGAAGGGATTACTAGCAATGAGCTTCTTGGGAGGGGCTTGCAGGTATGTGATATTAAATGAACACATCTTCCATAAAGCCCCCTCCATGCCCAAGAGGACCCTTGGCTAGGCCAGTAATGCAGATGCAACATGGAACCCATTCCATGCCCTACCCTTCATGCTGATAAACCAGTGATTCAGGATAGCAATCTCACATCCAACGAGCTACCTTTTCGGACAAAAGAGAGGGCAGTCAGAAATCTGCCACAAGGCACACCCCCTTTGGCTGCCACCTCACAGAACTGACAGACAGCCTTCAGAGATACACCCATCACCCAAAGGACATCGATGATCCAGATTCTATGGCAAACACCACCACCACCAAGGGCCTCAATGGAATGGGATGGACAACAACACCCTTTCCCCAACCTAGGAACTAGAATTTTGGAGGGAAGGACCCCAAAGGCCAAAAGCAGGAAAGGGATGGGGAAAGGAGATTTGGGAATGGAGTGGGGGGTATTTAGGTTTGGTTGGAGGAAGAAGACTGAAAGGTCCAATTCTTCAGACCAACAGACTCTTCACCACAACAAGGAGCCTCCCCCTCTCCTTCAAGAAGTGGAGAATATGAAGCAGTCAATTTTGATTCAAGGAAATTGAGAGCTGTTCCAATTCCTTGGTTCAACAGCCTTTCACCAGTGTCGAGAAACTCTTTGGAAGGGTGCCAATGGTGTAGGTACAAAACTGTCTTTCCAGATACTGTAGTCATTTCTACTGCTAGTTATTTTGTTGCATCAGCTACTGCTGCTGTTGTGCTTTTGCTGGTGCTAGTGCTGATGCTACTGAAGGGAGGAAGGAGCAGTGCTAGGAGGTACAGTACATATGATACTGCTCCTTTCTCACAAACACAATCTTGTTTTGCAAGAGGTCTACATTCACTTGCTGGTTACACCCACTAGGTCGTTCCTCATAGTCACTGATAAAGATGATGCTCCCCATACAACACGTGTGCATGTTTGTTGGTCATGCCCAGCTGGTCATTGTTTGAGACAATGGTCGTTAACTGGTGTGGAAAATTTCCATCCAGCATGTTTGCTTGTTAAACAATACAGAGCTAGTCAATAAACAGATAGGTATTTTTTTGTTCATTAACTAAAATTCTACTAACCAAGCACGCGTTCAGTGAGGGATGACTAGTAGAGCAGGCAGTGGGGTTACCTTGATGCCAATGAAGGGCCTTTGATCCAAGGAACTGGAGCTATCTTCTCTTTCCTTGGATTAAATCTAATTGCCTGCCATTCCCCAGGCACTATATGACCCCTACATTTTTAGCACTTCCCTATACAGTGGAACCCCGGTTAACGAAAACCCCAGAAATCATGCAATTATGTAAGTATAATATTGCAAGTGCTTGTGGAAGTGTATTTTTGGGGGTCTTAAATAGACTAACCTAAATGACATTTTTTCTTAAGGAAGTAAAGTCATTTGGTAATGGCACTTGAGCAGGCTTCTGCAATGATTTTTTTTCGTTAACCGGGGTTCCACTGTATTGTAATAATCATCTTAAGTTGGAAGGCAATCTGATTGTAATGTCAAAACACTTCTGGAAAGATATTGATCAAATGAATGTTGGTGAATTTGTTTTCTTCTTTGGATCACCCTGCCATTGACAAAAAAAATATATTAAACTCAAGTCACTCAACAAAAATCTTTCGTAAGCACGTTCAATTATCTTGCTGGACCAAAATGCGAATCAAATGTCCAATATATATTTTTCTTTTACCTTTATTATAATTGTTATGTAACTGCATCCTGGGTACATCTGTGACCCCAAAACATTTTTACGAGGATCTGAAACAAGGGGTGATTTTTTTTTTAATTTAATCTACACTGCAGAGTTTATGAAATTATGTTGCGTGTGTGCTGTGCAATAAATGTTAGAATTAGTTCTACAAATTAAGAATGAAATTCTCTAGTGAACAAATATCCCAGGTAACATTCTATGCAATCCACATACTCAATACTCATTCTAGTCTTACACGAGTAATAAGAAAATTTTACAATGTGTTACATCTTCAATTTGGCATAATTTTAAAGTTCTAAATAGAATGACCAGACTAGAAATAAACTAATTTTTTTTAATATTTGATGCCAGCCAACTCAAATAATCTTGTTACAATGTTAAAGGCATACTTCAATCCAGTTATCAACTCAAATAATCTTGTTACAATGTTAAAGGCATACTTCAATCCAGTTATCACTTAACAATTTGTTATAAAATTCTGAATCCTGAGACAATCAGAATAAATATTATAGAAATAGACAATTATAAAAAAAAAATATTTTAATTATCAGGCATACCTAAAACTGTTTTAAATCTTTAAATGTATAATTAACCCATTTGATGACCTGTTATCTTAATAAAAGTCAAGGGAAACAAAAAACAATTAACTGCAAAAGTTTTCTAATTAAGGCATTGCTTCAGAGTGAACAAAATTTGAGTTGCCTTGAGAAGCCATTTGAGTTTCATTTCTTTGACTTACCTCAACAATATTACATTTTTATCTGAAGCAGAATTTTTTCTTGTTAACTTTGCAGCTTGAAGATACAGCATTATAGTATATGTATCATGTTTCCAGGTGAGGGAGACTACCTCAAAATATAATGAATTAAGTTCTATGTACAAGCTATTTACATACAAGTTAAAAGTTACCTAGTCACTGCTGCTGTACAGTGCTATTAAATCATTTGTGCAGAGAACAAATTAACAAGGTACCAGTACAAAAACTTTCCATATGAGTCATTTGTAGGCTTATGATACTCTCTTAATGTAATTCCAAAAAATCCCTAAAGAAAATGCAGTTTAAATATTATCTTAAAATAAAATAAATGTACACTGGAAGGATAAAAATTCACTACCAAGTGAGCAAACCAATTTAGTAAGCAATTTAGTGCTAAGCTTTTTATGAAAAAAGTAATACTGTAGACCATAGCCTTTGAGTGAATCATCTTCAGTGCCAGGAGGAATGCCATTTTGAGCTGTGTAGCTGAAGTGCTCCTAGAGCATTCCACGTGTGACAACGCCAACTGGTGATGGACCTCCAAGAGAGTTGAGACCCTTTTCTTCTTCTTTAGCCTTTGTTAAAGATGCTAGAGCCTGTGTACAATAATTTATCCATGGTTAATTGAAAATATTATACAGCAGATGAAAATAAAAGCACAGTAGACCAATTAACAGACTATCCTCTAACACGTTTTCTCTACAGTGAAACCCCGAGTTTCGAAAGCCTCGTCAATCGAACGAATCAAGTTTCGAACGCTTTTTTCGAACAAATTTTATCCCGACAATCGAACGTGTCCCGTGTTTCGAACGAGTGCGTACCAAACCTGTCCGCCCAGGCGCTTGTAGGCCGGCCTGCGCAGGCATCGTGAGTCAGTCTAGCTTTGTTTATCTTCCAGTGAACATTACCCTGCTTGCTCTTCCAAACATTTCACAATTAATTACTTGTGTTTGGAGCTTGTTCATGGTTGAGGCAGTGATAGTAGAGGTGGTGGTAAGAGGCAGTGGTGGTAAGAGGCAGTGGTGGTAAGAGGCAGTGGTGGTAAAAGGCAGTGGTGGTAAGAGGCAGTGGTGGTAAGAGGCAGTGGTGGTAAGAGGCAGTGGTGGTAAGAGGCAGTAGTGGTAAGAGGCAGTGGTGGTAAGAGGCAGTGGTGGTAAGAGGCAGTGGTGGTAAGAGGCAGTGGTGGTAAGAGGCAGTGGTGGTAAGAGGCAGTGGTGGTAAGAGGCAGTGGTGGTAAGAGGCAGTGGTGGTAAGAGGCAGTGGTTGTAGAGGCAGTGGTAGAGGCAGTTTTAATGTAGTGAGAGGTGAATAAACAAGATTAAATGAATAAACGAGAGAGAATGAGAGTGTAGAAGGTTTGCGAGTTTTGTAAACAAACCAGTTGTTGTTGTTGCTGTTGTTGTTGTTACCAGCCTGGACACGAATGAAAAAAATATCATAAATGGATTAAGCAAAATGTCTATATTAACGTTTTATACACCTCAGAGTGATTATTATTGTGTTATTATTATCGTTATTAATATGGCATCTTCAAGACTAATAACACATTCTTAGTGTGTTCCTGCACTCCAGCACAGGCGCAAGTTGTGGAGTTTAAACCAAAGTTCAGTGACAAAGTGTAGCATTAAGAGTAGCGATTAAGTGATAGAAAAAGGACGAAACGAAATAAACTCCTGACAGCATAAGCCGATTTGCCTACCTTCTGCAAGGTATGTAAATGGTGTACGTACACCTGTTCATTTGTACATTATGGTCTTCTTATGAAAGAAGTGATCTAATACAGTTAGCATTACAAACTCCGTTTTCTCTTACTAACACGTCTGAAGGAGGAAATAATGGGAAGATGTTTTCATAGCTGGAGCAAGAATGCCCGCCACCACCGTCCTCCCCCGCCACCACATTCATAATGACATACATATTTTATTCATTCTAGAGTGTATATCAGGTTTTTATGTTATTTATTTTGCTTATTATGTCATATTAGATGAATTTTGATAGATAAATAAGCTGTCGAGTTGATAATAGCATCATAGTGAAGTACAACTTTGTCATGCCTCCTGACAGCAGGAACGAATTAATTGTATTTCCATTATTTCTTATGGGAAATATTGCTTCGACTTTCGAAAATTTCGAGTTTAGAACTAGCTCCTGGAACGGATTAAGTTCGAAACTCGGGGTTCCACTGTATTACACTACTGCAAAATTGTGGCTTAAGTTTCAATGAACACACTGTAAAATTTGACTAGCATGGTGCCACTTCCGGAGAAAAAATTCAGATAGCTGCAAGCTGGACTGCAGGATCCCCCCCCCCTACATCTAGTGGGCTCGCAGGCAACCTGCCTGTGGGTCAAGCCATTGTCTTTGTGGGGGAGACCTAGTAAGGTTATTTAGGCACAGGTACACACAAGTACAATTATCATACATAGTATAAATTACCTAGGATAAAACCAAAAAATCAAAGTGACTCATTTCCATTGGGGTCCTTGTAATATCTTATTACTTTAAAACAAAAAAAACTGAATGGTTATAACTACAATCTACAAAATGGTTATAACTATGACCTACAAAATGGTTATAACTATGACCATGATTTTTATTGGGGTGGACCGGTAAACCAGCGGAAGGCCTTGGTCAGATGACCAAAAGCTCCAATGGTGGGTCATCATCTGACTAAGACCGGCGTTAGGAAACGCTTGTCCTGTTTCCTGACAAACTTTACCTAACCTAACCTTATTTAAACCTTAAAAGTTAAAACAGATAAGTAACTCAACTGTGTGAAAATCAGTTACAATAAAAAAGAGATATACTAGGAATAAGGCAAACTGAGTTATTTACATTAACATTAAAGAGAGGATCAGCTTATAATAATAGGCACATGAATGTTAACTATAGAGGAAATCCCCCTTATGTATGCTGGGAGGCAGTTGAACAGTCTTGGGCCCCGGACACTTATTGTGTTGTCTCTCAGTGTACTCGTGGCGCCCCTGCTTTTCATTGGGGAATGTTGCATCTCCTGCCGAGTCTTTTGCTTTCATAGGGAGAGATTTTCGTGTGCAAGTTTCATACTAATCCCTCTAGGATTTTCCAAGTGTATATTATCATGTATCTCTCTTGCCTGCATTCCAGGGAATACAGATCAAGGGCCTTCAACCGTTCCCAGTAATTTAGGTGCCTTATTGTACTTATGTGTGCTGTGAAAGTTCTTTGTACACTCTCCAGGTCAGCAATTTCACCTGCCTTGAAGGGGCAGACCTGTTTCTTTATCATCCGATTTCATTTACATTTGGTGTACAGTGGTACCCCAGTTTTCGTAGTCATCGGAGTTCGTAATATTCGGTAATCGTAACTTTTTTCGTAAAAATATTGGTTCAGTGATCGTAATTCCGCTCGGTAATCATCATTGGTCCCAGACGTGTACACCCAGCCCGAGCAGCGAGACACACCATTCAGAATCAGTGTGCCATTGTTTACCAGAGGGTGACGGTTACCCCACGCGTTCATACGATACATTTCATCATTATTCCATTGTTTTTAGTGCTTGCAACTGCTAAATAAACCACCATGGGCCCAAAGGAAGCTCCTAGTGCAAGCCCTTTGGTAAAGGGCTGAGAGGGAAGAATGTGTCTTCTTAAGTGATTCAGTGATTCTACGATATGTTATGATACTAAAGCAGCAGGAGTTGATAAAGGCTATAATGCCAGCCAGCTATAAAGTGTAGCATTAACAGTGTAGCAAGTAAGTTAAGCCATTAACTCTTTGGGGGTCCAAGGGGTCTCTCCGAAACTCGTTCTCAGGGTCCACGAATTTAAAAAAAAAATTATTTTTTCTTATGGAATGATAGAGAATCTTTTTCCGATCATAACGCCACAAAAATTATGAAATTTGATAGAAAACTAACGGAATTATGCTTTCGCGAAGTTAGCGGTAGCCATGACACTTATGCATCGGCGATTTCGCCCACTTTGAGCCCTATTTTCGGCACATTACAATGTTTCAGTCTACTAAAATTATAGCTATTTCGCTAGAACTCCCTTTCTTCTATCGATTGAGTACAAGAAACCGCCTATTTACCAATTTCAACTACCCAAAATAGTGGTCAGAAATTGGCAATTTCGCCAATTTCACACAAATTTCAAACGATGCCATTTTCAAAATAGGGTCCATAATAAACAAGGCAGACATTCCTGGCACTAAAATAACATCTTCTCTGTTCATTAGTCACGTCTCCAGGCCCCTCTTACATTACTTTTGTTTTCCATTTTGAATTTTTATTCTCACAAAAAAAATAGAAGATTTACTGTTATGTATACAACTGCATCACTGTAAAAATGGTATAAATAATATCAGAGCACTTGTGCATGAATATTAGACTCGCCAGTTGATGTGTAATGGACGCATGGTGTGATTTGTTTACTTTTGAACATTGTCAAAAATCAAACATTTTCGCTACTTTGAGCTCAATTTCAAGGTACTTGTTATTGTAAAACCAATCAAAATCATCTTTATTTCTGTAATATATCTTCCATTCTATCAAATGAGACCAAGAAAACGAGAATACAACAATAAATACCATACGAAAATAGACTGCAAAGTCGCTGTTTTAAACCAAAAACACGGTCAGAGTTTTTTTTTCCTCATTATGCACTGTGTGGTGCAGGAATTTTTTTTATACTGCGCACACTGACCGCACAGACCCATTCTATCACATCTAGGCCTAACAGCCTGTTTCTGCTTGATTTGAGGGCGCTAGAATTTAGGTGTACTAGTACATTAATAACCCCAGTGCGTAAGACGTACTTGTACGACTATAACCCCGAAAGGGTTAATCGATAGAAAAATGACGACACAAAACTTAACTCCTTCATTGTTGTTTGAGGTATATAGGGCGACTGACAACATCGCCGTTTCTGCTGCTGCCATTCACCACCACTATGTAAGGCTTATCTTTCAGTGGCCCTTATACACCCAACAACAAACAACACAACACCAGTCCTCACATTCGTAATGACATTTTATTCATTCTAGAGTATATGTTATGTTTCTATGTTATTAATATTGTTTATTATGTCATATTAAATAAATTGTGACAGATAAATAAGCCATAGAGTTGATATTAGTGTCATATTGAAGGACTATCTTGTCCTGTCCCCAAACACACACCCCTGTAGCCGGCACAATTCCAAACATATGCCAGAAACAGAACTCTCTGGAATACTTTTTTGAGCGACAGGGGTCCAGTGACTCTCAAGCTGATCCTAGTGGCATTAAAAGACAAAGAAGGGAAGTAACCCCGGAAAAGGACTTGGTACCTGAAGTCTTTATGGAAGGGGATTCCCCTTCCAAACAATAGCAACTCTTCCATCCTCTCCCCTCCTCCTGTCTTCCACACATCAACAACTCTTCAATAAAGGTTAGTGTAATGTTATTATTGTTTTATTCTTCGTCTCATTGTTTTTCTGTGTACAGTGGACCCCCGGTTTTCGTGATTTTTTCGTTCCAGAATGCTGTTCAAGTGCCATTACCAAACGAATTTATTCCCATAAGGAATAATGTAAAGTAGACTAGTCCTTTTAGACCCCAAAAAATACACTTACAAAAGCATTTAAAAAAATACACTTACATAAAAGGGCGAGTTTGGAGCAGGACGAACACCGGGGTCCACTGTATTTAAATGTATATTTAATGTAAAAAAATATTTTATTTTAATACTTTTAGGTGTCTGGAACGGATTAATTGAATTTCCATTACAGTGGACCCCCGGCTAACGAACAAAATTCATTCCAGAAGCCTGCTCAAGTGAAATTACCGAATGAATTTACTTCCTTAAGAAATAATGTCACGTAGGTTAGTTTATTTCAGACCCCCCAAAAATACACTTCCACAAGCACTTACAATATTATACTTACATAATTGTACGATTTCCGGGGTGTTCGTTAGCCGGGGTCCACTGTATTTCTTATGGGGAAAATGGATTCGGAAATCGTACTATTCGGTTTCAATCACTCTCTGGAACGGATTAATTATGAAAACCAGGGGTCCACTGTACAGTGGACCCCTGGAAAACCAAGGGTTGACTGTATATAATTTTTATGTTCTGATAATTACAATTTACAGTAGTTCTTGTCATTTCATAACCAATCTTTGTTCTAACACTAATACAGTGGTACCTCGAGTTACGATATTTTTTCGTTCGAGAATGCTGTTCAAGTGCCATTACCAAACGAATTTATCCCCTTAAGGAATAATGTAAAATAGACTAGTCCTTTTACACCCCTAAAAATATACTTACAAAAGCATTTAAAAAATTAAACTTACATAAAAGGGCGATTTTGGGGACCATCGTAACTCGAGGTACCACTGTATTAGGTACTGAAATTGTACTCAAATTGCCACAAACACACTGACAGGTGGACATTTACACCTGCCTTGGTCATTTACTATTGTCTAGGAATGTATATACAAAGTATTTATAGGTCCCAGCAATGTTTTACATACGTGGGAGTATATAATAACAAAAATAATAATAACAAAAATAATAATAATAATAATAATAATAAGAATAATAAGAATAAGAATATATACACACCCCTCTGGGTTTTCTTCTATTTTCTTACTAGTTCTTGTTCTTATTTCCTCTTATCTCTATGGGGAAGTGGAACAGAATTCTTCCTCCGTAAGCCATGCGTGTCGTAAGAGTCGACTAAAATGCCGGGAGCAAGGGGCTAGTAACCCCTTCTCCTGTATACATTAGTACTAAAGTTAAAAAGAGAAACTTTTGTTTTTCTTTTTGGGCCACCCCGCCTTGGTGGGAAGCGGCCGATTTGTTGAAAGAAGAATAATAATAACAATAAGAATAATAAATTCCCTTGAAGCATGATGCTAGACAAGTGTTAGTCCACTGCTGACAGTGATAAGATAAGTGGTGACATTTGATGAGTGTAAGCGAGGGTGCAGTGATAAGATAAGATAAGGGGTGACATTCGATGAACATCAGAACTCTGTTTTCACTGTTACACATAACATATCTGTCTGAATGTCTATTTGTCTGTCTGTCTCTGTCAAGCTCTCTGTCTGTCTCTGTCAAGCTCTCTGTCTGTCTCTGTCAAGCTCTCTGTCTGTCTCTGTCAAGCTCTCTGTCTATCTGTTTGTCTGTCAAGCTCTCTGTCTGTCTATCTGTCTGTCTAGTGTCTAGCTCTCCCGTCTCAGAGAGAGCCATTCGTGAACCAACAAGTATTATACACGACTGCGTCGTCACGTCTGGTTCCTGAGCAAAATATACAGTGGACCCCCGAGGTTTGGTCATAATCCGTTCCAGGAGCTAGACCTTAACTCGAACTGTTCGAAAGTCGAACTCTTATTTCCCATAAGAAATACAGTGGTCCCTCAGTTTTCGTGCATCTCCAAACTCGAACATTTATGTAAGTGTATTTTCGTAAGTGCTGTTGCAAGTGTATTTTTGGGCGTCTGAAATAGACTAACCTACGTGACATTAATTCTTAAGGAAGTAAATTCGTTCGGTAATGGCACTTGAGCAGCATTCTGGAATGAATTTTCGGCGAAAACCGAGGGACCACTGTAATGTAAATACAATTAATCCGTTCCAGACACCCAAAAATATTCACAAAAAATTAATTTTGTAAAGATTAACTATACTTTTACATACACAAAACAATTATAAATATAAAGTAATAAATTTATAATTAAACATTTAAAATAACATTTACTTACCTTTATTGATGAGACTTGCTGGCATCTGGAAGATAGGGAGGTGGACAGGGGGAGGGCTTAGTGTTTGGAAGGGGAATCCCCCTCCATAAGGACTTCAGGTAACAAGTCCCTCTCTGGGGTTACTTTCCTTCTTTGTCTTTTAATCCCACTAGGACCAGCTTGAGAGTCACTAGACCCTTGTCTAGAAAAATAACTGTCAAGAGTGCTCTGTTTCTGGTGTTTTTCAACAAATGTCTGCATATCATTCCATTTGGAACAAATTTCCTTAATCTCTGAAGAAGTTACTACCTCACCCTGTCCATCTTCCTCCTCCTGTGAAGCAATTTCCTCTACTGTCATCTGATGCTGTTCCAGATGAAGCTCTTGCAGCTCTTCAGTGGTTAGGTCTACCCTGTGGTCCTCCACCAACTCTTCCACATCCTTACCACTCACCTCCAACCCCAGGGACTTGCCCAATGCCACAATATCTTCCACAACAGGCACAGGGTCATCAGGGTCACCCTCAAATCCTTCAAAATCTCTCATTTCAAAACAATCCAGCCACAGTGGTCTCCAAGCAGAGTTCAAAGTCCTGGAAGTCACTCCCTCCCAAGCCTTACCTATAAGGCCTATGCAATGAAGGATACTGAAGTGATCTTTCCAGAACTCTTAGGATCAACTCAGTGTCCGAGGTCACTTCAAAGCACTTTTGAAACTGCTTTTGTGTACAGTTTCTTGAAGTTAGAAATGACCTGCTGGTCCATGGGCTGGATGAGAGGAGTGGTGTTAGGAGGCAAGAACTTCACTGTGATGAAACTGAAGTTCTCAGACAAATAGTCTTCCAAGTTGTGAGGATGAGCAGGAGCATTGTCCAGTAGCAGGAGGCACTTGAGTCCCAATTTCTGTTCCAGGAGGTATTTCTTCACACTGGTGCCAAACACTCCAGTGAGCCATTCCAGGAAAATTGCCTTCGTGACCCATGCCTTGGTGTTAGCCTTCCAAAACACACACAAATTATTCTTGTTCACATTGTGTTTCTTGAACACTCTGGGATTTTCAGAGTGATACACCAGTAAAGGCTTCACTTTAAAATCACCATTAGCATTACTACACAACATGAGAGTTAGCCTGTCTTTCATAGGCTTGTGTCCTGGCAGTGCCTTTTCCTCCTGAGTAATGTAGGTCCTGTTTGGCATTTTCTTCCAAAACAGGCCTGTTTCATCACAATTAAACACTTGTTGGAGTTCAAATTTTTCAGTGTCAACGAACCCCTTAAATTCACTCAAACTTTTCAGCAGCATGTTTGTCTGAACTGGCTGCCTCACCATGCCTTACAACACTGTGTATGCCACTACATTTCCTAAATCTGTCAAACCAGCCTTTGCCGGCTTTAAAATCACTCACATCAGCACTGGTTCCAGGCATTGTCTTGACAAGATCTGCGTGCAACTGCCTTGCCTTTTCACAAATTATTGCCATGGAAACACTATCACCCGCTATCTATTTTTCATTGATCCACACCGCCAACAATTTCTCAACCTCATCCACTGTTTGTGGTCTATTTTTGACAAACATGTCAACACCTTTTGCAACATTAGCTTCCTTGATCTCTTTTCTCTTTGCCAGGATAGAGGTGATAGTAAATTGATTTTTGTTGTACATCCTGGCAAGCTCACTCACACATAAGCCACTCTCATATTTTTCTACTATCTCCTTCTTCAGTTCGATGGTGTTCCTCACTTTCTTTACCACAGGGGTGCCACTAGGAAGCTTCTTTGGACCCATGGTGACTTATTTCACAGTGACAATCACTAAACCCCTAATAAACACAATATGTAAATTTATTGTGAAATGTTTGAATGAGTGCGCTGGGTAATGTTCTCTCAATGGTAAACAAAGCTAGACTGGGCTCACAACGCCTGCACAGTGAGGCGCGCAAGCACGTGCAGGCAGACAGGTCTGGTACCCAGACCGATAGTCGGGGAAATGACCGGTTGGCGGGGAAAAATTGGACCGAAAAAAGCAATCAAAACTCGAACTGACCGATACTCATGTCGTGTCAGTATCATATATACACTTGTGTAGTGTATCTTTCCTTTTATACAGCTGGTCCCTTTGCGTGTGACGTCACGGTACCCGCTGACATCAGAGGCTCAGCGCATGTGCACAGCCTCTCATAGGCACTCTCCCTCACTAACGTTAGACCTACAGGCGAGAGAGACGGTGTGCTGGACTCTCCTTTACTTACTGTAAATATACCGTAACCATCCAACAAGGAGTATCTTTGAGAAGATGGGTTTAACGAACCTATTGTCCCATCGTATCCCACCGCTGCCACCACTTGTCGCGTGGGTCTTGAGAGAGATATATAGGAGGTCAAAGATACTCCTTGTTGGATGGTTACGGTATATTTACAGTAAGTAAAGGAGAGTCCAGCACACCGTCTGTCTCGCCTGTAGGTCTAACGTTAGTGAGGAGAGTGCCTATGAAGGCTGTGCCATGCGCTGAGCCTCTGACGTCAGCGGGTACCGTGGACGTCACACAAAGGACCAGCTGTATAAAAGGAAAGATACACTACACAAGTGTATATATGATACTGACACGACACTCAGACCGACCGAACCTCGGGGGTTCACTATACGTATTTGCCAGTCATATTTACACATTATATCTACAAGCAGAGTTACTGCTGGTCGCACGCAGTCCAGCGTACGAACCACAGCCTGGCTGGTCAGGTACCGACTTTAGGTGCCCGTCCAGTGCCTGCTTGAAGACAGCCAGGGGTTTGTTGGTAATCCCCTGATGTAAACTGCCTCCCAGCATACATCAGGGGATTACCAACAAACCCCTGGCTGTCTTCAAGCAGGCACTGGACGGCACCTAAAGTCGACCTGACCAGCCAGGCTGTGGTTCGACGTTGGACTGCTGCGCCAGCAGTAACAGCCTGGTTGATCAGGCTCTGATCCAATATGAGGCCTGGTCACAGACCGGGCCGCAGGGGCGTTGACCCCTGGAACTCTCTCCAGGTATACTCTAGGTATAGCACTTTGGATTTTTTTGGGGTTATCCTAGGTAATTTACACTATGTATAGTAATACATTCCAGAAGGCTGTTCAAGTGCCGTTACCGAACGAATTTGTTCCCATAAAGAATAATGTAAATTAGATTAGTCCGTTTCAGACCCCCAAAAATACACTTACAAAAGCACTTACAATACGTAAAACACTTACATAATTGTTTGAGTTGGGAGCTGTACGAAACTCGGGGTACCACTGTATACGTATTTAATTCACAATCTGGCATCATTACAAAGTGGGCAGAGCTAGCTATAGTAGTGAGAGAGAGAGAGAAATGAGCAGTCTCAGTAACTTAAGATGCCCATGATGCGTCGAGGGGTGTGCCTCTTGGCACTATAAAATATTGTATAATTATACTATTACTATCAAATAAAGTAAAGTAGTAAAGTAAATTTTATTTCATTGCAGATTGCAGATTACATAGATATTGGTAGTTACAATGTAAATAGAGTGCAAGGAGAGCCACTGACATGCCATGGCATTAGGGGCAGCTTAATCTAGTAACTTAAAGACTATGTACTTAATATTAGAGAAATTTATTGTGTTTATTCTAGTTAAAAATTGTTTTCAAATTACAATATGATGAAATTTTACTGTTTAAATTATTATATGATGATATTAGATTGTTACAGATGTTTAGATTCTCGAATGGTAATATGGAATTGAGATTATCTTAAGGAAAATAACATTGAGCATTTTTGACATTAACTTATAATATGAGTATTTAGTTTTGATTGAGTAGGGGGTAACATAATAGTAACATATTATTAAAAATTGAGATTATCGTATAGGAAAGTAATAATGAGCATTTTTCAAAGTAGTTTATAGTATGATCATTTAGTTTTGGGTGAGTAGGTGGTTTTTGAGTTGAGTCTTAAATTGATTTTCAGACAAGATTATCTTAATATTTACTGGTAATGAATTCCAGATTCTGGGGCCCTTTATGTGCATAGAATTTTTACATAGGTTGATATGAACACGGGGTATATCAAAAAGTGATCTGTGTCTTGTGTTGTTTTACCTATTATATTTATTCCAGAATAATATCAGGTATAACATAAATAACATAGAAGCATTATAAAGATGCCCAAATTAATAAAAACTGACATTACATGGAAAGGTATTGAAGAATGGGCAGGGAGGGGATAAAAAAGTGACCACAACCATTACAGAAAACGTTACGTGCTATGCGCCTGAAAGGTAACTATAGAAAATCACTCTTATTCTATGCAAAGACTGAAAAAAAGTGTGATTTTTCTCAAAAAAAAAAAAAAAAAAGTAATCAGCTAGTATGTGTTTCCTGGAATATCTTGGAAGTAAGTTATTGACCTATTTCATGTTGTATTATCATTAATAATGAACAGATTGAAAGGATTTTCACAGCAAGTGAATGTTTTAATTTTGGGTGGTGGCATTCTTGAAGTATCAGTAAGGGGTGATTCCTCAATTATTCACGAATTCATTTACTACCTGGAGGGTATTCCAGGGATCAATGCCCCGCGGCCCGGTCCATGACCAGGTCTCCCGGTGGATCAGTGCCTGATCACCCAGGCTGTTATTGCTGACTGCATGTAGTCCAACGTACGAATCACAGTCCAGCTGATCCGGCACTGACTAAGTATCTGTCCAGCTCCCTCTTGAAGGCAGCCAGGGGCCTATTGGTAATTCCCCTTATGCATGGTGGGAGGCTGTTGAACAGTCTTGGGCCCTGGACACTTATGGTGTTTTCTCTTAAGTGTACCAATGGCATCCCTACTTTTCATTGGGTGTATTTTGCACCACCTGCCCGGTCTTTTACTTTCGTAGGGAGTGATTTCTGTATGCAGATTCGGGACCATTCCTTCTAGGATTTTCCAAGTGTATATTATGATATATCTCGCCTGCATTCCAACGAGTACAAGTCAAGTGCTTCCAAGCATTCCCAGTAGTTGAGGTGTTTGATAGAACTTATATATGTGCAGTAAAGGTTCTCTGTACACTCTCTGGATCTGCAATTTCGGTCGTCTCCCACCGAGGCAGGGTGACCCAAAAAGAAAGAAAATCCTCAAAAAGAAAATACTTTCATCATCATTCAACACTTTCACTTCACTCATACATAATCACTGTCTTTGCAGAGGCGCTCAGATACGACAGTTTAGAAGTCCCTCCAAACTGCCAATATCCCAAACCCCTCCTTTAAAGTGCAAGCATTGTACTTCCCATTTCCTGGACTCAAGTCCGGCTAACCAGTTTCCTTAAATCCCTTCACTAAATATTACCCTGCTCACACTCCAACAGCTCATCAGGTCCCAAAAACCATTCATCTCCATCCAGTCCTATCTAACACGCTCACACACACTTGCTGAAAGTCCAAGCACCTCGCCCACAAAACCTCCTTTACCCCTTCCCTCCAACCTTTTCAAGGACAACCCCTACCCCACCTTCCTTCCCCTACAGATTTATACGCTCTCCAAGTCATTCTACTTTGATCCATTCTCTCTAAATGACCAAACCACCTCAACAACCCCTCTTCAGCCCTCTGACTAATACTTTTAATAACTCCACACCTCCTAATTTCCACACTCCGAATTCTCTGCATAATATTTACACCACACATTGCCCTTAGACAGGACATCTCTATTGCCTCCAGCTGCCTCCTCACTGCAGCATTTACAACCCAAGCTTCATGCCCATATAAGAGTGTTGGTACCACTATACTTTCATACATTCCCTTCTTTGCCTCCATGGATAACGTTTTTTGTCTGCACAGATACCTCAACGCACCACTCACCTTTTTTCCTTCATCAATTCTATGGAGATGTTCATGTACAGCAATATTCCAGCCTTGAGAGAACAAGTTATTTGAAAAGGATCATCAATGGCTTGGCATCTCTTGTTTTGAACGTTCTCATTATCCATCCTATCATTTTCTTTGCAGTTGTGATCGTGGCACTGTTGTGATCCTTGAAAGTGAGATTCTCAGACATTACCACTCCCAGGTCCCTCACATTATTTTTCTGCTCTGTTGCATGATCGGAGTTTGTAGTATACTCAGTTCTAGTTATTATCTCCTCCAGTTTCCCTTAACAGAGTACAGTGGTCCCTCGGTTTTCGTGCATCTCCAAACTCGAACATTTATGTAAGTGTATTTTCGTAAGTGCTGTTGCAAGTGTATTTTTGGGGGGTCTGAAATAGACTAACCTACGTGACATTATTTCTTAAGGAAGTAAATTCGTTCGGTAATGGCACTTGAGCAGCATTCTGGAACGAATTTTCGGCGAAAACCGAGGGACCAATGTACAGTGGACCCTCAGTTTTCGTTCAAAATTCATTCCAGAATGCTGTTTGAGTGTCATTACCAAACGAATTTGTTACCAAAAGGACAAATGTAAATTAGATTAGTCGTTTCAGAACCCCAAAAATACACTTGCAAAAGCTCTTACAAAAATACATTTACATAATTGTCCGAGTTTGGATTTGAACGAAAACTGAGGGTCCACTGTAGTTGGAATTTGTCTTCATTGAACATCATACTATTTTCCGTTGCCCATTGGAAAACTTGGTTTATACCTTCTTGGAGGTTAACCGTGTCCTCAATAGATAACAGTCTAGGAACAGAACTCCGTCGGTAAGTGAGGAGAGGCTGTATTTCAAGATATCCTAATATTGTAATACAAACCTAAATGAAGAACACTTGCTTGAAATAATGTTGTTAAAAAAATAAAGATACATTTTATTACAATGCTTTCCATGACATATGAGCATAAAGGGGTTTTCATATTTTAGCATATAATATTTACTTACCCTAAATGAACGGGGTTCCCATATTGCCATATTTTGCAGGGTCTTGCGATCAAGAGCAATACCTACATCATCCATAACTGTCTTCATATTCTTGTAGTTTGTGCCCAGCTCCAAACACCCAGCAGTAAGTCGTGTATCCCACAACTAATGTTAAAGAGAAAAAATAAATATCTTGTGAATGGAGTACTGTACCTGTCATGACCATTTATTTATGAACGACATGACTTTGTTCTACCTGTTAAAGCTTTCTAATACAGTTATACATCACCACCAGTCATACATGAAATGTTTCATTATACACAAATGTCTTAATACTGTGGAATGTCTGTGTGTGAGCAACAATTAAAAAATTAACAACTTCAACAAAAATATAGAACTTAGATAAGGGTGAGGAACGATCTGTCTTATTTATGAATTTAGAAAAGGCATATCACAGGGGTGCCTAAAGAACAAAAAAAAAAAAGGCACAATGCCATGACTGGAACAACTCGCACATATTCTTGCTCCCTTCCCTTCGCACTTCTCAGTGTGACTACTTAATGGTCAAAGTTAGACCAAAACGTTGTAATCAGTTTCAGTCTCCTATGTGCGAGTTATTTGTTTATAGGTTGTCTAGGTGAGCAATGTGACAGATGTTTCAAATGCAGGGCATAGGTAGTAAGTTACTTAAAGAAGTAGAGTTGTGCAGACAATGAGGCTTAAGTTAGGATATGCAGAAAGGGAGACTTTTTAATTTAAAAGTAGACATCAGATAGTGATCTGTGATAGTTACAGTGGTACCTCGAGTTACGATATTTTTTCGTTCGAGAATGCTGTTCAAGTGCCATTACCAAACGAATTTATCCCCATAAGGAATAATGTAAAATAGACTAGTCCTTTTACACCCCCAAAAACATACTTACAAAAGCATTTAAAAAAATAAACTTACATAAAAGGGCGATTTTGGGGACCATCGTAAATCGAGGTACCACTGTATTTAACATAGGTATTGGTAAATGGGAGAGCAAGGGGCTAGTATACCCTTCTCTTGTATACATTACTAAATTTAAAAAGAGAAACTTTCGTTTTTCTTTTTAGGTCACCCTGTCTCAGTGGGATATGGCCAGTTTGTTGAAAAAAAAAAATGTGCATAGGGTTTGTAAAATAAGTGAATGCTAAGGTTATGAAGAGAGGCACAGGATTAAAAGACAAAGAAACTGATACAAAGGTAGAGTTGTCACAGTTGGCCCTTGCCGATAAAACAATTTTTCTAAAATATTTTGAAGAGAAGTTGTAAAGGTTAGTTAAGTTTAGGGTGATATGTAAAGGAAGGTAAGTAAAAGTGAACATAAAAAAAGAGCAAGGTGATGTGAGTAACAAAAAGTCTAGGCACTGAAAGACAATATCAGATTGGAGGGAGGGAGTATAGAGAAAGTCAATGCATTTAGATATTTGGGGAAGGATGTGTGAAAGATTAGGTGAATCAAATAATAGACAAGGGAAAAGGGTAGGTGGTATGTTAAGTTATCTATGGAAAGAAAGCAGTTTATCCACTGAGGCAAAAAGGGGAATGAACTAAAGAATAGTGGTCACAGGCCTGGTCACAGACCGGGCCGCAGGGGCGTTGACCCCTGGAACTCTCTCTCTCTCTCTCCAGGAAACTAACACTTTCATATAGGTGTGAGACATGGGCTTCAAATGCTGCAGCAAGGAGGAGGCTACAGTAAGTGGAGATATCAATGCTTGAGAGCAATATAGATGTGTATATTATGCAACAATCTTTCCTCAGAGGAATGAGGAGAAGTTGAGAGAATGGAGCACAATTTGGAAGGTGCTGGAGAAATATGGAAAACAAAGAATGGACTTGGAAGTTGGAAACAATACAGAAGCATGACAAACTCACCAGGGATTCAAACAAGCCAGAAATTAATGTACGTACAGTGGACCCTCGGTTTTCGCCGAAAATTATTTCCAGAATGCTGTTTGAGTGCCGTTACCGAACGAATTTGTTCCCATAAGGACAAATGAAAATTAGATTAGTCATTTCAGAATCCCCAAAAATACACTTACAAAATCACTTATGAAAATACACTTACATAATTGTTCAAGTTTTTAGGTGAACGAAAACCAAGGGTCCACTGTACTTCCTACAAATTTACTTTGTCAGGTTTGAAAGTCAAGTCCAAATAGCTGGAGTACCCTTCCCCTCCTAATTTCTATACATAGATACACATACATAAATACAAACATACATACATACATGAACTGAGAAGATATATCCATGGGAAGACACATATGTGGGAAGACACATCTGTGGGAAGACGTGTCTGTGGGAAGACGTGTCTGTGGGAAGACATGTCTGTGGGAAGACGTGTCTGTGGGAAGACGTGTCTGTGGGAAGACGTGTCTGTGGGAAGACGTGTCTGTGGGAAGACGTGTCTGTGGGAAGACGTGTCTGTGGGAAGACGTGTCTGTGGGAAGACGTGTCTGTGGGAAGACGTGTCTGTGGGAAGACGTGTCTGTGGGAAGACGTGTCTGTGGGAAGACATGTCTGTGGGAAGACACTGCATTACAAGTATCAGTTGGACAGACACAGAGGAGGTAGAACACTGTGACACTGGTGAGAGCAAGTCATGGAGGTAGCAGCAACAGTAGACAGATACAACTTAGCAGTAGAAACTAATGATTCCAGAGTACCAGTAGGTTCATTAACTAGTGAAACAAGTAGTTTTCCCCTCAATCTCATCAAGGATTTTGCCAGAGAACTGGAAGAGAAGCTTTTAGAGGATAAACCCTGGTGAAACTAAGTGCTCAATGATACTTGAAGTGGCACATCTCTACCATGCCCTATCTTGTTACTGATGCTGAGAATCATTATATATTATATACACAAAAAAATGCTAAACATATATGGTCCAATTTGGTGCTACTGATGCCTATAAGACATCTGAGGAATAAGACTGATCAGAGCAGGAACCTGAGGATCTGAGAATGATGGAAGAATTCAAATGATCAAAATTTAGTACCATATGTACTTTTACAAGTTCAAACAATAACCCCCATTTACATACAGTCATACCTCGGTTAACGATATTAATCCGTCAGAGAGGGCATATCTTTAACCGAATCAATCGTTAACCGAATCAATTTTCCCCATAAGAAATAATGGAAATAAAATTAATCCGTCCAAGACTTCCAAAAGTAGTAAAATAAAATATTTTTTAGAACTTTTTGACATTAAATAATACACAATTTAATGAACATTAAATAAATACACATGTAAATATAGTACAATAACATGTCACTTACATTTATTGAAGAGTTGTTGATGTGTGGAGGACGGGAGAAGGTGGAGTAGTATGCTAGTGTTTGGAAGGGGAATCCCCTTCCATTAACACTGCAGGTACCAAGTTCTTTTCTGGGGTTACTTCCCTTTTTCTTTTAATGCCACTAGGACCAGCTTGAGTCACTGGACCTCTCTCTAACAATAAATCTGTCCAGGGAGCTCTGTGTCTGGCGATTCTTTAACACATCCCTGAAATGACACACCACTGTGTCATTGTACAGGTTGACAGCACGGCCTGCAACAGCATGGTTAGGGTGATATTCATCAGTCCATTTGGCACAGATCTCCCTAATCCTTGAAGAAGGTACCTTCTTCCATCTCGGTTCCACCTCCTCCTCCTCTGAACCATTGTCCTGACCTGTGGTCTCTTGTTGCAGTTGCTGTTGAAGCTCTTGCAGATCTTCAGTGGTTAGCTCTTCCTTGTGCTCCTCCACCAACTGTTCCACATCCTCATCACTCACCTCCAACCCCATAGACTTGCCCAGTTCCACAATTTCTTCCACAAGAGGCTCAGGCTCAGGCTCAGGGTTCTGAGGCTCATCCGCAAACCCTTCAAAATCCCTCTCTAGGACACAGTCTGGCCACAATTTTCTCCAGGCAGAGTTCAAAGTCCTGGTAGTCACTCCCTTCCAAGCCTTACCTATAAGGTTTACACAATGCAGGATATGGAAATGGTTTTTCCAAAAGTCTCTTAGGGTTATATTCATGTCTGTGGTCACATCAAAGCACTTTTGAAACACTGCTTTGGTGTAGAGTTTTTTAAAGTTTGAAATGACCTGCTGGTCCATGGGCTGGAGGAGAGAAGTGGTATTAGGGGGCAAGAACTTCACTTTGATGAATTTAACCCTTAAACTGTCCACACGTAGATATACGTTCACTCGCGAAAGTGACCGAATATTTTGAAAAAAAAAAAAAAATTCTAAAAATGAAGAGTACATTTTTATAAATAGGATAGGCTAAAAAAAAACATTTTAGGGCCAGTACTTACCGAGATATAAGCCCGTGAAGTTGGTGCTAAATGATGTGGTGTCGGCAAAATGGAGCACTGCCGCTTGCAGAAACAAGAAACATTTATCGTTTTTTTCCATTTTTTTCCATTTTCTGTTGTTTTCATCCTATGATAATAATGTTTTGATGCAGATCTATTCATTTCATTGCCAATTCTTGTTTAGACACAAATATTTGTTACTGAATTAGTAATCATACTGTCACAAACACACATGTTCACACTGATAAATAAATTTGTACACCTGGTTCAATCACTTACTATTGTTTACATATATATATAAGGTATTTACAGGTCCTATTTATGTTTCTAGAAGTCCACCACTGTATGATACTCGAAGAAGCATGGATTCATACAGAGTGCCACTCCACATTGCTGACACATGAATCGTGTGTCTTTTCGCACTTGGGGTCGCTGTGTACTGTAAGCACACACAACACACTTTTTCTGAGAGTACTTCTTCTTTGGAGTAGATGGTAATGGTATCAGGCAGTGACAGTTAGGGATAATTCGGTTGGGCACTTCCCCCTCTGGTTGTGGAGTGACAGGTCGCTGTTGTGGAGTGACAGGTCGCTGTTGTGGGGTGACAGGTCGCTGTGGAGTGGCAGGTATAGGTGTGGTACCATACTTTCTCCCTATCTGCTTGATGACATTTAGGGTGAATTCTGCATATCATTGTCGCTTCCCAGTCTTTATTTCATACATGTTGAAGGCATTGAGCATTGCAATGTCCACAAGGTGGAAAAACACTTTTATATACCACTTGCGACTCCTACGCACACAGTCAACAAAGCCTATCATCATGTAACATTTGTCGACTAGTCGCATATTGTTTGTATAGTCGATGACAACAGCTGGCTTTTCAATAGGTTGATTGTTGAGCGTGCTCATTCTGTCTGTTTGTACCATCTCGTTTCTGTGGATGGTTGACAGCAATGTCACGTCCCTTTTGTCATGCCATGACAGTGCCATGATGTCATTGGCATGAAACGCCTGCACTACACTTCCTCCAGTGAACTTTGGCAAAGTATAGTTGAAAATAGTCTAACTCTGTAGACTCATTTGTGATGGGACAGTGTGGCATGATGCCACCTCCACTGCCATCAAAATTGAAAGGATGTGGCACGAATGGTGTATGTTCAGTCCACTTCCATTCACGATCAGATGGTGCAGGGTGGACCTGTGGCATGGGACGGGGGAGCAGGAGGGACGGGAGTGGGGCCAGCACATGATTGAGAGGGTGCCTCGTGGTCCTTTGTCTGTCCACACACTGCGCCACGAGGTCCAGGCACCATGCCACCCACCACCTCTTCCTCCATCCCAGCATACTCTCCTTCATTATCACTTTCACTATCAGTGGCTGGGGTTTTGGATCGTGAACTGCCACGACCCTTGCCTCTGACTGCATATGGCACACTGCCTGAACATAGGTAATGACGCCCATAAGTACGTTTCACTGGGGAATAATGATAATCACTGTCACTCGACGAATCGTCTATGGGCATAAAATCGATTTCATCATCGTAACTTATATCACCTTCACTATCGTTACTATCATAACACATGGAAAATGCTAATTTCCTCTTGCGGAGCTGCCTTTGGGTAGTAACACTAGAAACCCCAGAGGTGCTGGGCTGAGGGTCTGTGGCCACACTGGCCACACCAGATGTGCTGGGCTGAGGGTCTGGTATGGCCACACTGTCCACACTGGCCACTCCAGAGGTGATGGGCTGAGGGTCATCTGGGTTGTCATCAATAGTTTCACTAATTCCTTGATTATTAGTGGCTATATCACTGTCAAATCCACTAAGCTCGCATTCTCTATCACTTTCCGAGAATAGTAGAGTGTTAATAAGACGAGGCGTGAGTGAATCACGGGGGTGTGCCATGATGTTGACCCAAGATGGAGCTGAAACTAACTGGGGCTACCATGCGGTACCCTGGTGTCCCCGATTTTTTTCATACTGCGCACACTGAGGGCGCAGACCCATTCTCTCATGTCTAGGCGACTCAGGCCTATTGCACTAAATTTGAAAGAATGTAAAATAAAACGTAGATATACGTTCGGTCACTTTCACGAGTGAACGTATATCTACGTGTGGACAGTTTAAGGGTTAAACTCCTCCACAATTTTCTCTACCAAGTTTGGAGGATGACAAGGAGCATTGTCCATTATCAGGAGGCACTTAAGTGGCAAATTATTTTCCTGGAGATATTTCTTCACACTGGGGCCAAACACGCCATTGAACCACTCTAAAAAAATGTCCTTTGTGACCCATGCCTTTTTGTTAGACTTCCACATCACACACAAGTTAGACTTGGTGATACCACATCTGCCAAACACTCAAGGATTTTCAAAAAGATACACCAGTAAAGGCTTCACTTTAAAATCACCACTGGCATTAGCACAAAGCATCAAAGTTAGCCTGTCTTTCATAGGCTTATGTCCTGGCTGTGCCTTTTCCTCCTGAGTAATGAAGGTCCTGTTGGGCATTTTCTTCCAAAACAGGCCTGTTTCATCACAATTAAACACTTGTTGGGGGAGGAATTGTTCAGCCTCTATGTACTCCTGGAATTCAGGCACATATTTTTCAGCCGCACTTTTGTCACAACTGGCTGCCTCACCATGCCTCACAACACTATGTATGCCACTTCGATTCTTAAATTTTTGAAACCAGCCTCTGCTGGCTTTAAATTCGCTCACTTCAGCACTCGTTGCATTCATTTTCTTAACGAGATCATCATGCAACTGCCTTGCTTTTTCACATATTATTGCCTCCGAAACACTATCTGCTGCTAACACCAACAACAAATTTTCCACATCATCCAGCACTTGTGATCTCTGTTTTGTGATCACAAATGAACCTTTCGCAACAACAGCTTCCTTGATTTTACGTGTATTTTCCTTGGCCACAATGGTAGCGATGGTAGAATAGGCTTTACCATACAGCCTGGCCAGCTCAGTGATACGCACTCCACTTTCATATTTTTCTATTATCTCCTTCAGTTCTATTGTATTTCTGAGCCTCTTTGCCACAGGCTTACCACTAGGAGCTTTCTTTGGACCCATGGTAGCTTATTTAGCAGTTGCAAGCACTAAAAACAGTGGAATAACTCTCGCTTGTAAACAATAGCACACTGACGTTCCCTGGAGTGCCCGCACAGCTGGGCGCCACATGGACGCGTCCAGTACGAACATCGTTAACCGAAGCAAACATCGTTAACGGGAGTCATTTTTTTTACGTCAAAAATATCGTTAACCGAATTTATCGCTATCCGACTACATCGTTAACCGAGGTATGACTGTACTTTTTTGGTGTATAATTAATCACAATGATGTTAATATAATGGCAAAGATATTACCAGAAGTAGAAGAATTATCAGTCTGAGGCACTAAGAGGTAAAGTGAAACCCTGAGTTTCGAACGTCTCGTGAATTGAACGAATCGAGTTTCGAACACCTTTTTCGAACAAATTTTGTCCCGACTATCGAACGTGTCCCGTGTTTTGAACGTGTGTGTACCAGACCTGTCCGCCCAGGCGCCTGCGCGCCTGCCCACGCAGGCGTCGTGAGCCAGTCTAGCTTTGTTTATCCTCCAGTGAACATTACCCTGCATGCTCTTCCAAGCATTTCACAGTTAATTGGAGCTTTTTCATTAAGTGCGGCTGTGAAATAAGCTACCATGGGTCCAAAGAAAGTTCCTAGTGGTGCCCCTGTGATAAAGAAAGTAAGAAACACCATAGACATGAAGAAGGAAATAATACAAAAATACGAGTGGTGTGCGAATTGCCGAGCTTGCCAGGATATATGGCAAAAACAAGTCAACTATTGCTTCTATCCTGGCAAAGAAAGAACAAATCAAGGAAGCTGATGTTGCGAAAGCTGTTGATATGCTAACCAAAAATAGACCACAAATAGTCAACAATGTTTAGTTGTTGCTGGTGTGGATCAAGGATAAAGAGTTAGCGGGTGATAGTGTGTCGGAGACAATCATTTGTGAAAAGGCAAGGAAGTTGCATGCCGATCTTGTAAAGAAAATGCCTGGAACCAGTGCTGATTGTAGTGTTAGTAATTTTAAGGCCAGCAGAGGCTGGTTTGACAGATTTAAGAAGCGTAGTGGCATACACAATGTGGTAAGGCATGGTGAGGCTGTCAGTTCAGACAAACGTGGCTGAAAAATCCATTACTGAGTTTCAGGACTACATAAAGACTGAAAATTTGAAACCCCAACAAGTGTTCAATTATGACAAAACAGGCTTGTTTTGGAAGAAAATGCCCAACAGGACCTACATTACTCAGGAGGAAAAGGCACTGCCAGGACACAAGCCTATGAAAGACAGGCTAACTCTCTGGTTTTGTTCTAATGCTAGTGGAGATTTTAAAGTGAAGCCTTTACTCGTGTATCACTCAGAAAATCCCAGAGTGTTCAAGAAACACAATGTTGTCAAGAATAGATTGTGTCTTGTGGAAAGCTAATACTAATGCATGGGTCACAAGGCAAATTTTCAAAGAGTGGATCCATGAAGAGTTTGGCCCCAGTGTGAGAAAATACCTCCTGGAAATTAAATTGGACCCCAAGTGCCTCCTGTTACTGGACAATGCTCCTGCACATCATCCAAATTTGGAAGACCTACTGTGTAAAGACTTCAGTTTTATAAAAGTGAAGTTCTTGCCTCCTAACACCACTCCTCTCCTCCAGCCCATGGACCACCAGGTCATTTCTAACTTCAAAAAACTCTACACAAAAGCAGTGTTTGAAAAGTGCTTTGAAGTGACCTCGGACACTGAGTTGACCCTAAGAGAGTTCTGGAAGAATCACTTCAATATCTACAACTGCATAGGCCTTATAGGTAAGGCTTGGAAGGGAGTGACTTCCAGGACTTTGAACTCTGCTTGGAGACCATTGTGGCCAGATTGTGTCCAACAGAAGGATTTTGAAGGGTTTGAGCCTGACCTTGACCCTGCCGACCCTGGGCCTGTTGTGGAAGGTATTGTGGCATTGGGCAAGTCCCTTGGGTTGGAGGTGAGTGGCGAGGATGTGGAAGAGTTGGTGGAGGATCACAATGAAGAGCTAACCACTGAAGAGCTGGAACTGGAACAGCATCAGACCAGAGTTCAGGAACTTGCTTCACAGGAGAAGGAAGAGGGAGTGGATGAGGTGCCTTCTTCAGAGATTAAGGAAATTTATGCAATGTGGTACAAGGTGCAGGCATTTGTTGAAAAATACCACCCTGAGCAAGCTGAAACAAGCCATATCTGCAACATGTTCAGTGACAAATTTTTTTTATTAACAGTTTGACCGTTTTCCACCAAGACAGGGTGGCCCGATAAAGAAAAACTTTCATCATCATTCACTCCATCACTGTCTTGCCAGAAGTGTGCTTACACTACAGCTACAAAACTGCAACATTAACACCCCTCCTTCAGAGTGCCAGCACTGTACTTCCCATCTCTTGGAATCAAGTCCAACCTGCCGGTTTCCCTGAAACCCTTCATAAATGTTACCTTGCCTACACTCCAACAGCACGTCAAGTCCTAAAAACCATTTGTCTCCATTCGCTCATATCTAACATGCTCACGCATGCTTGCTGGAAGTCCAAGCCCCTCGCACACAAAACCTCCTTTACCCCCTCCCTCCAACCTTTTCTAGGCTGACCCATACCCCACCTACCCTCCACTACAGATTTATACACTCTCGAAGTCATTCTATTTTGCTCCATCCTCTCTATATGTCCAAACCATCTCAACAACTCCTCCTCAGCTCTCTGGATAATAGTTTTGGTAATCCCACACCTCCTCCTAATCTCCAAACTATGGATTCTCTGCATTATATTCACACCACACATTGCCCTCAGACACGACATCTCCACTGCCTCCAGCCTTCTCCTTGTTGCAACATTCACAACCCATGTCTCACACCCATACATGTATAAAGTTCTCTGTCTCCACAAGCTCCTCAGTGCACCACTCACCTTTTTCCCCTCGTTAATTCTATGATTCACCTCATCCTTCATATACCCATCTGCTGACACATCCACTCCCAAATATCTGAACACATTCACCTCCTCCATACTCTCTCCCTCCAATCTGATATCCAATCTTCCATTATCTAATTTTTTGTTATCAGTGACAAAACACTCTCCCATTTTAGGGACATCTTAAAAAGGCGCCAGAAACAAAGCACTCTTGACAGTTATTTTTCGAGACAGGGGTCCAGTGACTCTCAAGCTGGTCCTAGTTGCATTAAAAGACAAAGAAGGGAAGTAACCCCAGAGAGAGACTTGTTACCTGAAGTCCTTATGGAGGGGGATTCCCCTTCCAAACAATAAGCCCTCCCTCCCTCACTCCTCCTCCCTATCTTCCAGATGCCATCAACAATCTTCAATAAAGGTAAGTAAAAATGTTATTTTATGTGTTTATTTAAATGTGTATTTATTTTCTAATACAGTGGACCCCCGGTTATCAGCCATAATTCATTCCAGAATGCTGTTCGAGTGCCATTACCAAACGAATTTGTACCCATAAGTAAAATGTAAATTAGATTAGTCTGTTTAGACCCAAAAAAATATACAGTGGACCCCCGGTGTTCGTGATTTATTCATTCCAGAATGCTGTTCAAGTGCCGTTACCAAACGAATTTGTTCCCATAAGGAATAATGTAAATTAGACTAGTCCTTTTAGACCCCCAAATATACACTTACAAAAGCACTTACAAAAATACACTTACATAATTGTTCGAGTTTGGAGTATCACGAACACCGGGGGTCCACTGTACTTACTAAAGCACTTACAAAAATACACTTACATAATTGTTCGAGTAGGGAGCAGTACGAAATCTGGGGGTCCACTGTAACTATAATAGTTATAGTACAGTAATTGTTTTCTGTATGTAAAACTATAGTTATTCTTTAAAAAAAATGTATTTTTTGTGAATATTTTTGGGTTTCTGGAACGGATTAATTTTATTTCCAAAATTTCTTATGGGAAATATTGCTTCGATTTTCGAATGTTTCAACTTTAGAACTAGCTCCTGGAACGGATTAAGTTCGAAACTCGGGGTTCCACTATAATAGTAAATCACAAACATGAAATCACAGACATCAATTATAGGCACTAGAAGCAAATACTTTATAGCAAAATAATTAAAAAGTATAATGTTAATAAAACTGCAACAAATATTAGACTGCTTATGAATACACAACAAAATATCACAGAAAAGTGTGACAGGTACCTGGTACATTTACAGAAAAATAGTCATGCATTTATTACAGGAAAAAGGAATTTAATTTTTAACTACATTACTAAAATGATTCTTTATCATGGTGTTTGCTATAAGCAGCACAGAGTAAACTTTACTAAATACTCCAACTTACCAGCCTATCATCATATTTCTTTAATTTACGTGCTCTAACTCCATAGCGTAAAGCTCGGTGGACGTATTTAATGGCAATGGAGTAGCAGTTCTGCTTGCGGCCAAAAAAATGCTGTAAGGACAAACAATATACAATATTTAGCAAATATTTTATATAGTACAGTAATTTAAATTCATAACAGTAATAAAAAGACACATCCCCCCACTCACCTGCTAATCAACCCAATCACTCATCTACCCTCACCAAACAACCCCCTTTCCACTCTTGTATAAGACTCAATGTATCAAACCTTAATCTATTTACACCCCTCTTCTGTGTCTACAAGTTTGAACAAAATAATTATTTTATCTTCTGTAATAGTGAAGAATCTTTTCCTAAAAGTAATGATATATAAAATTAGGAATGGGATGATACCATAATTTTTGATGACACAGTACTCAATTTTAGGTTGATACCGATACTTTTCAATATTTTTTTATTTTTAAAATTATAATAATTATGTTCAATATATAAGAGAAGTCTTACTACTCCCTAGGTACTAAATAACCCAGGAAGGTTAAATAACTTAATTTCTCTGAGATGACAATATCATTACTCATTACGTACTAGTTACAGGTACCCCCATGAGACTTACAAATTGAAAAAAAATATGAATTTCCCTACAACAGTAAGTCTGAATAATTTCCAGCTACACGTATTAAACATAAGACTAAAATGTCCAACACTCTCGTAATACTTTGAAAACTGTAATTTTAGATGGAAAATCATAACTTGGACAACAACCTCTTTCCACTGACAAACTGAATTAACTGTCATATTTCCAGTGGGGAGAAATAAATGGGATTAGGTCAGGGGTTTCAAATAGAGTTAGAGCTAAAGAAGGAGTGGCAATAATGTTGAATAATCAGTTATGGCAGGTAAAGAGGGAATATAAATGTATAAATTCAAGGATTATGTGGAGTAAAATAAAGGTTGGATGTGAAAAGTGGGTTATAGTAAGTGTTTATGCACCTGGAGAGGAGAGAAGTGTAGAGGAGAGAGAGAGATTTTGGGAAATGTTGAGTGAGTGTGTGGGAAGTTTTGAACCAAGTGAGAGAGTAATTGTGGTTGGGGGATCTAAATGCTAAAGTGGGTAAAAATGTTGTGGAGGGAGTAGTAGGTAAATTTGGGATGCCAGGGGTAAATGTAAATGGGGAACCATTAATTGAGCTATGTGTAGAAAGAGGTTTGGTAATAAGTAATACATATTTTATGAAAAAGAGGATAAATAAATATACAAGGTATGATATAGCACGTAAGGAAAGTAGTTTGTTAGATTATGTATTGGTGGATAAAAGGTTGATGGGTAGACTTCAGGATGTACATGTTTATAGAGGGGCAACGGATATATCAGATCATTATTTAGTTGTAGCTACAGTTAGAGTAAGAGGTAGATGGGACAAAAAGAAAATAGCAACAGCAAGTAGGAGAGAGGTAAAAGTGTATAAACTAAGGGAGGAGGAAGTTAGGGTGAGATATAAGCCACTATTGGCAGAAAGGTGGGCTAGTGCAAGTATGAGTAGTGGGGGGGTTGAAGAGAGTTGGGATAGTTTTAAAAATGCAGTATTAGAATGTGGGGCAGAAGTTTGTGGCTATAGGAGGGTGGGTGCAGGAGGAAAGAGGAGTGAGTGGTGGAATGAAGAAGTAAAGGGTGTGATAAAAGAGAAAAAGGTAGCTTATGAGAGGTTTTTACAAAACAGAAGTGTTAATAGAAGAGCAGAGTATATGGAGAGTAAAAGAAAGGTGAAGAGAGTGGTGAGAGAGTGCAAAAGAAAAGCAGATGAAAGAATGGGAGAGGCTCTGTCAAGAAATTTTGCTGAAAACAAGAAAAATTTTTGGAGTGAGATAAACAAGGTAAAAAAGCCTAGGGAACGAATGGATTTGTCAGTTAAAAACAGAGTAGGGGAGTTAGTAGATGGGGAACTGGAGGTATTGGGTAGATGGCGGGAATATTTTGAGGAACTTTTAAATGTCGATGAAAAAAGGGAGGGGGTAATTTCATGTACTGGCCAGGGAGGTACAACATCGTTTAGGAGTGAAGAAGAGCAGGATGTGAGTGTGGGGGAGGTGCTTGAGGCATTACGTAGAATGAAAGGGGGTAAAGAAGCTGGAACTGACGGGATCATGACAGAAATGTTAAAAGCAGGGGGGGATATAGTGTTGGAGTCAGGCATTATTATCTTTTAAAAATGGTTGAACATGCATTAATCAGAGCATATTATTATTATTAAATTCATGAAGAATCACTGGTAAATATGAACAATATTCAAAGGACACAGTCCCATTACACACTAACCACAACATATCTAAATCCATATCACAGGAAACACACTTAACTGCTGTGGAAATTGTTATTTATCAAGCTACAGTATTAGCTATAACAATAATAATTATAATGACAATGATGATGATGCACAGTTACTCACCACTTGGCAGTTTTGAGTAAATGTGTTGCTGGTCGCAGCCTCACCACCAAAATACTGACCCACACACACACCTGGACCTTTCCACTATTTTTCGTCACGCTTTTAACATAACCTAATGTAGAACAATAAATAACGACAGAGGAAGACATGAAAAATAGTGAAGTATGTCTGGGTGCGCATGGGTCAGCGTTGTTGGTGGCAAGGCTGTGACCAGCGACCCAGCTATGCACCACCCCTGAGTCGCTGTTCAGTGAGTCATTATTATTATTACTATTGTATTATAATGGCTGATACATCAGTCAATAACAATTTGCACAAAAGATGTGTTTTACCCAAGTTATGGATCTGAATTTCTTGTGGTAAGTATGTAATGTTTACGGGTTTTATCCAGAGAATATTGTCTATATTAAGTGAATCACTAAGCTCAAAGGGCTTCATCCAAGGAAGGAAAAAGCAATTCCAATTCCTTAGATCAAGCCCTTTACCATCATCAAGGCCAGCATTAGAATATGCAGAACAAGTATGGAACCCATACCCGGTAAATCATATAATGAAATTGGTGAAAGTGCAGAGGTTTGCAACAAGACTAGTTCTGGAGCTAAGGTGTATGTCCTACTAGGAGAGGTTAAGGGAACTCAACCTGATGACACTGGAGGACAGGAGGACTATGGAGGATATGATAACAATGTACAAAATACTGCGAGGAACTGATAGGGTGAACAAGGACAGATTGTTTAAGAGATGGGCAAGAGGAAAACAAAGGCACAACTGTAAGCTGACAACAAATATGAGTCAGAAGGATGTTAGGAAGTATTTCTTCAGCCTTATAGTAGTTAGGAAGCGGAATGGCCTTGAAAATGAAGTGAAAAAGAAGAAGAGGTATACCTGGAGAGGGTTTCGGGGGTAAATGCCACCGCAACCCAGTCTGTGACCAGGCCTCGCAGCGGTTCAGGGCCTAATCAACCAGGTTGTTACTGCTGGTCACACGTAGACTGACTTACGAACCACAGCCCGGCTGATCATGTACTGACTTTAAATGCCTGACTTTAGGTGCTCGTTCTGTATGATAAGGCTCTTGAAACCATGAGGGGGACCTTAGTAGCAACCAACAAAGAGGCCAAGATATGAGACTCGGCCTCTGCAACCACATACAGTTTAGCACCCCCACCCCATCACCTCTCCTTGAAGAGTCCAAAATTGTTACTGATCAAGGTACTCGCAACAGATAAGTTCAGCACTTACTGCAGATAATGATAGTATCCTCCTCCTCTTCCAGTATTTATCTCCTCCTCTGGCTCGAGCAAAGAGTGTGGGCGAGGAGATCACCATCGCAGCCCGTGTTCTCTTCTATCTGCTGCTTCAGTTCAGTGTAATACAGCTGTAGAAATAGGAGGTCAGTATTTGGGAAACATATGTATAGCTCAAAAATTTAGTAAAAAAAACAAAAACACAAAAAGACCTGCACATAAACAATACCTGGAATTACTGGAGCAGCAGCTGCCGGTACCTCTTCCGCCTTGTTGGGTGTGTAAGAGCTAGTGACGGCTTGTGCTGCAGCCTTGCTTCCCGCTCCACCGAGAAGATATATTGACTAAAGCGGGACCATGAGAGAAAATGGAACGGGAATTCCTTTGTAAACAGCAACAAAAGCTAGAAGTTGCCAATTAGATGAGGTAGACTTCCTTGACAAGCCCCAGCAAAGCGAGACGCCCACACCCTCAATTGAGTTTAGTAACCGGCATCCCAATAAAACCGTTAAAAAAATGAAAATGACCGTAGTGCGGAAAAATGGAGCCGACTGAAATTAAGCCGATGACAGGTGACACTCTTAAGTAAGTAAGTAAGTTTATTCAGGTATACACAAATACATTTACATAGATTATCATACATAGCAGCATATGTGTAGAGAACCTAGGATAACCCAAAAAGTCAGACAGGTGGTCTGGTGGCTAAAGCTCTCGCTTCACACGGCGAGGGCCTGGGTTCGATTCCCAGCCAGGGCAGAAACATTGGGCGTGTTTCTTTACACCTGTTGTCTATGTTCCCCATCAGTAAAATGGGTACCTGGGTGTTAGTCGACTGGTGTGAGTCGCATCCTAGGACACTGACCTAATCTGCCCGAAATGCTCAGCATAACAAGGGACTTTCTATATAGTAGTATGTCACTGATGTCAGCTAGGCCTGTATACAATGTACATGTACTTGTAGTAAATAAAGATATTATTATTATTATTATTATTGGGGTCCTTTTAGTACCTTAATAAGATAAGATAAGGATAAGATTTCTTCGGATTTTTAACCCCGGAAGGTTAGCCACCCAGGATAACCCAAGAAAGTCAGTGCGTCATCGAGGACTGTCTGTCTTATTTCCATTGGGGTCCTTAATCTTGTCCCCCAGGATGCGACCCACACCAGTCGACTAACAACCCAGGTACCTATATACTGCTAGGTGAACATGACAACAGGTGTAAGGAAACACGTCGAAATGTTTCCACCCGCCGGGAATCGAACTCGGGCCCTCCGTGTGAGAAGCGAGAGCTCTAGCCACCAGACCACCGGACCACATTGTAGGATATATATGTTATTATATTATAAAGAATATATGTATACTAGGAATAAGGTAAAAAGAGTTATTTACATTTACATGTGTGTTAGTTAAAAAAATAAAAAATCATTCTCCTCCCTTTCTGTCGCTACATTCATTAGGTACCTTTTGGCTCTCTTCTTGAACTGGCTCATGCTATGACTGGCTTTGACATGTGCAGGCAGTCTGTTCCATTCCTTTATTGCTGTACAATAAAAGGTGTTTGAAGCCTGGCCACTGACTGTGGGTACTACAAAGTTGTGCTCTCTCCCCCTAGTACTATGACTGCTTTGGTTCCCAGCCTTGACAAAATTGGCAGCAAGATATTCTGGACACTGTTTGTGAGCAATTTTATAAACTTGATTTAACTTAAGTTGTTTTACTCTGTCTTCAATCTTCAGCATATCCAATTAATAATAATAATAATAATAATAATAATAATATTTTTTATTTCTATGCATGTTACAAGTGTACAATGTTATTGGTAGTTACAATTATAAAACAATTATAAAACTGTAATGCAAGGAGAGCCACTGGCATGCCATGGCATTAGGGGCAGTTTATTCTAGAGACTTATTCACTAAGTACTTAATGCTAAAGAAATTGATTGAGTTTATTCTAGTTCTGTATTATTTAAATTATTATATGGTTATACATACTATTAAAAGACAATACAAGAGAAATTGGTTGAGTTTAATCTAGTTGTAGAATTTATTTCAAATTACAGTATGTTGATGCTATACTAGTATAATAACAATACTAGAAATAGTTTTTAGAGTTTCTTCTAGATATATATTTTATTTCAAATTAAGAAAATGATGATACTATAAGATTTTAAATGACAATATGATGATATGAAATTGCAACAAGTGTTAAGGAGGATGAACATATCAAATTGAGATCATCTTAAGTAAAATAATATTGGGTTTGGAAGTTTGTTACAGTATGAGTATTTAGTATAGGGTGAGTAGGTGATTTTTGAGAAGAGTCTTGAATTGATTTTCCGACAAGGTTAACTTGATATTTACTGGTAATGAATTCCAGATTCTGGGGCCCTTTATGTGCATAGAATTTTTACATTGGTTAGTATGGACTCGGGGTATGTCAAATAGTGATCTGTGTCTTGTGTCATGTTCGTGGGACCTATTAAAGTTGTTGAGGAGAATTCTGAGCGCAGGGTTGATATTAGCATGTAGAGTTTTATGTATGTAGAAGGCACATGAATAGGTATGAATATTTTTATGGTGAGTAGTTTTAAGGTTCTGAATATAGGTGGAGTATGCTGTCTAGAGTGGGAATTTGTTATCATCCTGACTGCAGCCTTTTGCTGGGTTATGAGTGGTCTAAGGTGATTTAATGTTGTTGAGCCCCATGCACAGATTCCATAGGTGAGATAAGGGTAGATAAGAGAATGATATAGTGCAATGAGAGCTGGTTGAGGCACATAATAGCGTATCTTAGATAATATACCTACTGTCCTTGAGATCTTCTTGGAAATTTGTTGTATGTGTGTTTGGAATTTAAGACTACTGTCAAGGTGGATTCCTAGGAATTTTCCCTCTGTGAGCCTTGTGATGGGTGAACCATTTAGCGTTATGTTAAGTGGAACATTTGCAGCTTTGTTTCCAAACTGAATGTAGTAGGTCTTGTCCGTGTTGAGAGTAAGCTTATTTGTCATCATCCACGTTGATATTTTCTGTAATTCGGCATTAACTGTGTTGGCTAGTACGACTGGATTTGGGTGAGAGAAGACATATGTTGTGTCATCTGCAAACAAAATGGGTTTGAGTAGTTGTGATGCATTCGGTAGGTCATTTATGTAAATGAGGAATAGGAGTGGCCCCAGGACACTACCTTGAGGGACACCGACTGTAATTTGTTGTGTGGAAGAGTTCTCTCCATTTGTGTTCACGTACTGACTTCTGTTGCTAAGGTACGACTTTAGGTAGTTGAGGGGTGCCCCTAATACCATAGTGCGCTAATTTTGTGAGCAATAAATCATGGTCGACTGTATCAAATGCTTTGCGTAGGTCTATGAAGATTCCCAGCGGAACTTCTTTCTTCTCAAGTGCGGTGTATATTAACTCTAACATGTGTGTTATAGCATCGTTTGTGCTCTTGTTGGTCCTGAATCCAAATTGACAGGGTTTAGTACATTGTGTGAGACGAGGTAGGAATAGATCTGTTTATGAATTAATTTTTCGAAGATTTTAGAAAGCAGTGGTAAATTTGAGATTGGTCTATAATTGTTCAGTCAGTTTGGTCACCTCCTTTGTGGATCGGGGTGACCCTAGCTATTTTGAGAATTGATGGGAAGGTTGAAGATTCAATGGATTTATTGAATAATGCTGCTATAATTGGTGACAGTACATGTGTAGCTTTTTGTACATAAAGGGTGGTAAGCTGTTTATGTCTCCTGCTTTGTTTTTAAGGGTGTTGATTATGAGTGAGACTTCAATTGAGTTGGTAGGAGCTAGGAATAGTGTATCTGGGTAGGTGTTGGTGAGGTAGTCTGTTGGACGAGTGTTCGAGCTTGGGATCCTACTCGCTAGATTCTTTCCTATGGTGGAGAAGAAAACATCAAGTCTGTTTGCTGTCTCAGTTGGTGAGAGTAGGGGTTCGTCTGTTTTTTGATAATTTGATGGTATTGTTCGTGGATATCTTTTTATTTCCTAGAATTGTAGATAGGGTTTTCCAGGTCTTTTTCATATCACCTTTTACGGTCTGGAGTCTGTTCTCATAATACAATTTTTTGGACCTTCTTATCAGGCTAGTAAGGATTGATGAGTAGCGTTTGGATTATTCTCTGGTTATTAGACCCCTTCTATATTGTTTTTCATATTGGTGCCTCTTATTTATGGATTTAAGGATGCTGGGTGTTAGCCAGGGATTGTTAAGTCTCTTAGCTGTGATCTGTTTATTTTTTTTATTTTTTTTCATCCTGGCCTATATGTTCTCGTGGGCCCAGGTCCAGGATGAATCTTACCATTTTGTTCTGGGTGATTTGCAGTTTATCTTTCAGTTTTTTGTCAAGGCAGAGTACCATGAAGAGCAAGCGTAGTCTATATGACATTGTATAAGAGCTAGACATAGGGTCCTGCGAGCCTCAGTAGGTAGACACTGTGCTTGTCTGTAGAGGAACTTCAGTCTGGCATTCGCTTTCTTTACTACACTGTTCCCTATCAATTCTCCTGACATGCATGGGTCAAAGGGGATTCACAGATATTTAACTGAGGAAACTGAAGTGATTGGTTCCCCATTACACCGGACATTAAAATTATTTACCCTTCTCAGATTATATTTCGTGCCAAAGAGTATGGCTTCTGTTTGCCAGTTCTTCTTGTACTCTACCTCCCTCTTGCCTTAACTGTCATGAGGCACATCCATCGTATTCTCGCCGTTGTCAGGTTTACCTGAATGAGCGGAAAATCCGTTGTCTCAAAGAGGCGGAAGGCTTCTCATATGCTATGGCCGTCTCTCATCTACGCCTTCAAGGGAGACTTCCCCGCATTTCCTATTCTCGCATTGCTAGACGTCGCGCCGCTTCTGGGGTCCCAACTTCCACGGCTTCCTCTGTGGTCGCCTCATCCTCAATCAATCCTGTCTCGAATCCTTTTGATGTTCTTGGCTCCGAGGTCCCTACCTCGGCTTCCCATACTGTCCACACTCCTTCCTCTACTCACTCGCACAATTCTGAGTCTACACGTCCTCGTCATTCACCTAAACCTCAGCGCCCCCCTTCTTCTCATAAGCCCGGCAAAAAATCCCTACTGCCAGGTTCTTCGCCTCCGACTAGTTCTGTAACGTGTGTGAGGTTCATCCTCCTCCTCATACACTACCTTCATCCCCTGTCCCCTCCCAAGCCCCTACAACAGTTTCCTCTTCTATCTCCTCATCCTCTACTTTAGTACAGTCTATAGACTCCCCGATAGTTGCTCCCTCTTCTTCCATTTCTAATGTAATCCCACATTCTGCATCTTTGACTTCCGAAACACTGGAAGCTATTGCAGAATATATTTCAGAGACTGGACCGATGATGGACACTACTCCACCTGAGGTTCCTCATCTCTCTTCTTCGTCTCAACCCCCCCTTCCTTCACAACGTCCTCCTCCCTCTCTGATTACAGGTCTTCCGCTGCCTCCACACGTGGACTTTTCTAACCCTAGTCCATAGATTCCTCTCACTTTCACTTATATCTTTCTCTCCATAAATCATGGCTTATTTGCAGTGGAATATCCGAGGCCTCAGGGGTAACTGGGGTGAACTTCAGGTGTTGCTCTCCCAGTTTTCCCTGTTGGGGTCTGTTTGCAAGAACCCAAATTACAATCCACTGTTATCAGGCCCTTTTCAGGCTATGATTTGTTATATTCATCGGATCCTTTTTCCGATGGAACCTTTAACGAAAGTGCTCTTCTTATACGCACTGGTGTTCCATACCGTCAGCTCTATGTCCCTTCTTCCTTACATTACACCGCAGCCCGTATCCACTTGAATAAGTGGTATACACTCTGTTCTTTATATCTCTCCCCTTCGCGGGCATTGTCTATCCCAGATGTTGATTTTCTGGTTTCTTCCTTACCGCCACCCCTTCTATTACTTGGCGATTTTAACACACATCATTTTCTCTGGGGAGGGTCGCACTGTGACTCCTGTGGCATTCAGTTGGAGGCATTTCTTGCTTCTCTTCCCCTCCATGTTTTAAATACGGGTACTCCTACCCATTTTGATCCTCGAACTCATTCTTTCTCCTGTATCGATCTCTCCATCTGCTCTTCCTCAACAGTCCTTGACTTCACCTGGTCTGTCCTCCCGGACTTACATGACAGCGATCATTTCCCAATCATCCTTAAGTCCCCTCTGTTTTCTCCATCTCCTCATTGCCCACGCTGGCAATTTGACCGGGCGAAATGGGACCTTTACGCACATCTTACTGCCTTACCTGGAGTCTACCTGGAGAGAATTCCAGGGGTCAACGCCCCCGCGGCCCGGTCCGTGACCAGGCCTCTTGTTGGACCAGAGCCTGATCAACCAGGCTGTTACTGCTGGCCGCACGCAGTCCAACGTACGAACCACAGCCCGGCTGATCAGGTACCGACTTGAGGTGCCTGTCCAGTGCCTGCTTGAAGACAGCCAGGGGCTTGTTGGTAATCCCCCTGATGTATGCTGGGAGGCAGTTGAACAATCTTGGGCCCCTCACACTTATTGTGTTGTCCCTCAACGTGCTAGTGGCACCCCTGCTCTTCATTGGGGGAATGTTACATCGCCTGCCGAGTCTTTTGCTTTCGTAGGGAGTGATTTTTGTGTGCAAGTTTGGTACTAAGCCCTCGAGAATTTTCCATGTGTATATAATAATGTATCTCTCCGCCTGCGTTCTAGAGAGTACAGGTTTAGGAACTTCAAGCGTTCCCAGTAGTTGAGGTGGTTTATCACACTTATGCGTGCGTGAAGGTTCTCTGCACATTTTCAAGGTCAGCAATTTCACCCGCCTTGAAAGGTGCAGTTAGTGTGCAGCAATATTCCAGCCTAGATAGAACAAGCGATCTGTAAAGTGTCAACATGGGCTTGGCATCCCTGGTTTTGAAGGTTCTCATTATCCATCCTGTCATTTTTCGAGCAGATGCAATTGCTACATTGTTATGGTCCTTGAAGGTGAGATCCTCTGACATGAACACTCCCAGGTCTTTGACATTAGTTTTTCGCTCTATTGTGTGGTTGGAATTAGTTTTGTACTCCGATGAGATTTTAATTTCTTCACGTTTTCCGTATCTGAGTAATTGAAATTTCTCATCATTGAACTTCATATTGTTTTCTGCAGCCCATTTAAAGATTTGGTTTATGTCTGCTTGGAGTCTTGCAGTGTCTTCAACGGTAGACACTGTCATACAGATTCGGGTGTCATCTGCAAAGGAAGACACAGCACTGTGGCTTATATCCCTGTCAATGTCTGATATGAGGATGAGGAATAGGATGGGAGCAAGTACTGTGCCTTGTGGAACAGAGCTTTTCACAGTAGCTGCCTCAGACTTTACTCTGTTGACTACTACTCTTTGTGTTCTATGTGTTAGGAAATTATAAATCCATCTACCAACTTTTCCTGTTATTCCTTTATCACGCATTTTGTGTGCTATTACACCATGGTCACACTTGTCAAAGGCTTTTGCAAAATCTGTGTATATAACATCTGCATTCTGTTTATCTTCTAGAGCATCCAGGACCTTGTCGTAGTGGTCCAGTAGTTGGGACAGACAGGAGCGGCCTGCTCTAAACCCATGCTGTCCTGGGTTGTGCAATTGATGGGTATCAAGATGGGTGGCGATCTTGCTTCTTAGAACCCTTTCAAAGATTTTTATGATATGGGACGTTAGCGCAATTGGTCTGTAGTTCTTTGCTATTGCTTTACTGCCCCTTTGTGGAGCGGGGCTATGTCTGTTGTTTTTAGTAGCTGCGGACGATCCCAGTGTCCATGCTCCCTCTCCATAGGATGTTAAAAGCATGTGATAGGGGCTTCTTGCAGTTCTTGATGAACACGGAGTTCCATGAGTCTGGGCCTGGAGCGGAGTGCATGGGCATGTCATTTATTGCCTTTTCAAAGTCATTTGGCGTAGTGATGATGTCAGAAAGGCATGCGTCTGTCAAGTTCTGTGGCACTCTCATGAAAAATCATTTAGGTTTTTCGATTTTCAGTCTGGTTAGTGGCTCGCTAAAGACTGGTCATACTGGGATTTAAGTAACTCACTCATTTCCTTGCTGTCATCTGTGTAGGACCCATCCGGTTTAAGTAGGGCCCAATACTGGATGTTGTTCTCGACTTTGATTTTGCATAGGAAAAGAAATACTTAGGGTTTCTTTCAATTTCATTTATGGCTCTTAGTTCTTCCGTGTCTCTTGATTCCTATAAGATTCCTTTAGTTTTAATTCGATGTTTGCTATTTCTCTGACTAGTGTCTCCCTACGTATTTCAGAGATATTGGCCTCTGTACTCTCCGTTATGTGCCTTCGCCTGTATAGGAGCGCCTCTCTCTTTCTAGTTTACATCTTCTCCTCCTTTTCCTTAAGTGAATTTGCCTTGAGCAAACCTCAGTGCCACAGAGTTAATTTGTGCAGGCAGTCTGTTCCATTCCTTTTTGCTGTACAATAAAAGGTGTTTGAAGCCTGGCCACTGACTGTAGTTACTACAAAGTTGTCTCTCTCCCTAATTATGACTGCTTTGGTTCCCAGCCTTGACAAAATTGGCAGCAAGATATTCTGGACACTGTTTGTGAGCAATTTTATAAACTTGATTTAATTTAAGTTGTTTTACTCTGTCTTCAATATTCAGCATATCCAATTGTTGTAATTCATCCTGGCCTACATGCTCTCTTGGTCCCAGGTCAGGATGAATCTTACCATTTTGTTCTGGGTGATTTGCAGCTTATCTTTCAGTTTTTTGTCAAGGCAGAGTACCATGAAGAGCAAGCGTAGTCCATATGACATTGTATAAGGGCTAGACATAGAGTCCTGCGAGCCTCAGTAGGTAGACACTATGCTTGTCTGTAGAGGAACTTCAGTCTGGCATTCGCTTTCTTTACTACACTGTTCCTATCAATTCTCCTGACATGCATGGGTCAAAGGGATTCCCAGATATTTTACTGAGGAAACTGAAGTGATGGATTCCCCATTACACCGGACATTAAAATTATTTACTCTTCTCAGTTTATATTTCGTGCCAAAGAGTATGGCTTCTGTTTTCCCTAGATGTAACGATAGTTTGTTGTCTACTAACCATTTGCTGCAGGACTCCAGTTCCAGTGTTAATACATTAGATATATCTTGTGGGTCTTTACCTGACACTAACAGAGCACTGTCATCCTGCACCATTTTCTCTGGGGAGGGTCCCTGTGACTCCCGTGGCATTCAGTTGGAAGCATTTCTTGCTTCTCTTCCCCTCCATGTTTTAAATACGGGTACTCCTACCCATTTTGATCCTCGAACTCATTCTTTCTCCTGTATCGATCTCTCCATCTGCTCTTCCTCAGCAGTCCTTGACTTCACCTGGTCTGTCCTCCCGGACTTACATGACAGCGATCATTTCCCAATCATCCTTAAGTCCCCTTTGTTTTCTCCACCTACTCATTGCTCACGCTGGCAATTTGACCGGGCGAAATGGGACCTATCTACATCTTGCTGCTTTCATGAGGTTCCTTCCTCGTCCTCCATTGATGAGGTTTTACATTTCTTTTCGTCCTCCATCTTCAAGCGGCTTACATTCTATTCCCCAAACCTCAGGCAAGCATCCTCAGAAGTGCGTGCCTTGGTGGTCTCCTCTTGTGCTCGGGCAGTGCGTTTGAAACGCGCTGCATGGGGACAGGTATCGGTATAACAGAACCCAGAAGACTCCTTGATTTTAAGCAAAGAGAGCTATTGCTCGCCGTGTCATACGTGATACTAAACGCACTTGCTGGCGAGATTACGTTTCTACTGTCACTTCGGCTTCCTCGATGAGTGCAGTCTGGAAGAAAGTGCGGAAATTAAGTGGTAAATTCTCCCCCGACCCGGCTCCTGTTCTTCAGGTTGCTGGTGTCGATATACAACCCTCTTGCCGTTGCCAATGAAATTGGTAATCATCTAGTCCGCATATCTCAGGGGCTCCATCTATGCCCCTCGTTCCATTTCTTCTAAGTCTGCCAGCGAGTTAAAGCCCTTAGATTTTTCTTCTCTTAGAAGAATCTTATAAATGTGCCTTTTACCCTTCAAGAACTGGAGGCAACACTCTCTGCTTGCCAATCATCGGCAGCTGGGCCAGACGGCATACATATTCGTATGCTCAGCATTTACATCAGTCTGCTCTTCCTGTCCTCTTACGACTCTTTAATCTTATATGGTCGAAGGAGTTCTTCCCCAGCTGTGGAAGTCTGCTATTGTTCTCCCTTTTCGAAAACCAGGTACTACGGGACGTGATCCCTCTCACTACCGTCCCATCGCTCTTACCAGTGCAGTTTGCAAGGTGATGGAACGTCTAGTTAATAGACGTTTGATGTGGTATTTAGAGACGCACAATAGTCTCTCCCCTAGTCGATATGGCTTTCGTAAGGGCCGTTCTGCCATTGACCCCTTACTGCGCTTGGATACGTATATTCGTAATGCCTTTGCTAATAACCACTCGGTTATCGCTATCTTTTTCGATCTTGAGAAGGCTTATGACACAACTTGGAGATATAATATCTTGGCCCAGGCCCACTCCTTAGGCCTCCGAGGCAACCTACCATTCTTCCTTAAGGCTTTCTTAACTGACAGACATTTCTGGGTCCGGGTTTGTAATGAACTTTTCCCGGAATTTGTCCAAGCTGAAGGTGTCCCTCAGGGATGTGTTCTGAGCACAACACTCTTTCTGCTTGCTATAAATAATCTGGCATCTGTTCTCCCATCCAATATTTGGTCATCGCTTGTGCAGGTACTGACTGTCACCTCATTACAGTTTCCCTCCAGCATGCCATCAACCGGGGTTCTGATTGGGCCACCACTCACGGGTTTAAATTTTCTAGTGGCAAAACTCATCAAATTACGTTTACTAGACGTTCAGTGGTCTCTGATCATCCATTGTACCTATACGGCTCACGTATCCCAGAACGTGATACAGTCAGGTTTCTCGGCCTCCTGTTCGACCGTCGATTGTCTTGGAAACATCATATTACCTCTCTGAATGTGACTTGTCACAGCCGGCTGGACCTTCTTAAAACCCTCGCACTTCATGGGGGGCTGATCGTAGAACTCTCTTTCGCCTGCATTCAGCACTAATTTTGTCGAAACTCGATTATGGTGACCAGATATATTCGGCGGCCTCCCCTGCTACTCTTTCCATTCTTAATCCCATCCATCACCAGGGATTACGCTTATGCCTTGGTGCATTTCGTTCTTCCCCGGTTGAGAGCCTCTATGTAGAAGCGAACATTCCATCCTTATCCGATCGTCGTGATGCACATTGCATTCGCTATTTTGTTCGCTCTCATGACCTCCGCAATCCTTCCATGTATAGGATTGTTACAGATGTTAGTAGGCGCTCTTTATTTGTTCGTCGCCCCTGCTTACTTCGTCCCTTTTCTCTTCGTCTACATTCACTCCTGTCTTCCCTTCAGCTACCACCTCTATATGTTCATGTGACATCTCCCTTTCCCCTACCCCCTTGGGAAGTTCCTGCTGTCCGTGTCTGTTCTATTCCTCTACCTTGCGCGAAAGCCCAACTACCTACGGCGGCTTCTCGCTCTTTCTTTCTAGACCACTTCCGTTCTCATTCCCATGCCATCGCAGTATACACTGATGGTTCAAAGTCATCAGACGGCCTCGGATTCGCAGCAGTGTTTCCGGACAGCATCGTACGAGGGCATCTATTACCCTCGGTTAGCATATTTACGGCTGAATTGTATGCCATTCTTGTGGCACTTATCCGTATTGCATATATGCCTGTGTCACCATTTGTGGTCGTTTCAGACTCCCTTAGTGCTTTACAGGCTATCCGTAAAATTGATACACCTCACCCCCTAGTTCTTCGTATCCACCTTTGGTTACGCCGTATCTTTAGCAAGCATAAATATATTGTTTTTTTGTTGGGTCCCTGGTCATGTTGACGTACAGGGCAATGAACAGGCAGACACTGCTGCGCAGTCAGCAGTACATGACCCTACAGTTTCATATAGAGGTGTTCCTTTCACGGACTTTTTGCAGTCATTGCTACCCACCTTCGCACCCGTTGGCAACAACGCTGGTCTGACCTGCTAAATAACAAACTCCATTCTATTAAACCGATTATAGGTTTCTGGCCTTCTTCTTGTCACCAATGTCGGGGTTGGGAGACTACACTCTCCCGTCTTCACATCGGCCACACTCGTCTTACTCACGGGTATCTCATGGAGAAGCTCCCTGCCCCTCTCTGTGAACATTGTCAGGTTCCAGTGTCTGTTCGACATATTCTGTTGGACTGCCCACTCTATCAACGAGCACGCAGAATTTACCTCCAACGGAGTCTTCGCTCTGCGACCCTTTCTTTACCTTCCCTTCTTGCAGATGGACCCTCCTTTAATCCTGACTCTCTCGTTGACTTTTTGACAGAAACTGACTTACTACACAAACTCTGAAGTTTATACCTCTAGCACCTCCCTCAGTCCCTTCTATCTCGATCTCTTGCTACCCTTTATCCCTGCACTATCCACTGTCCTGCTACACTCCATGCCCTACTAATCATCCATCTCCCTCTTACAACCCATTCTCCCTGCATCCTGCAATAACCTGCAGTGCTGTATGACCCCTGTGGTTTAGCGCTTCTATTTGATAATAATAATAATTTTATTTATACAGACAGTAAGTTTACTCAAATTACAATCTGGGGATATTATATTGGAACAAGTTGAAAGTATTTAGCAGGTTGTTTATATCAATAATAAATATTTAAATTATATTATAGGAATATAACATTTTGCGTTGTTGAAAGTAGTTTACAGTATGAGAATGCTACAATTGAGTGTAAGGCAGTATTGTTTTGGGCAGGTATTTATACTACCATGCAGTATTAAGTAATGCATGAACTTTGGAATCTAATTTTGAAGTTTTAAGATTTAGGTAATTGGGAGATTTTTGGTAAAGTTAAGTATTGAGTATTTAGTTTAAGGTGAGTAGGTGGTTTTTGAGAAGTCTTAATTTGATGTTCAGACCAGGTTACTTAGTATTTACTGGTAATGAATTCCAAATTTTTGGGCCCTTTATGTGGATAGAGTTTTACACAGTGTGATATGGACACGGGGTACATCAAAAGTGATGTGTGTCTTGTGTTATGGTCATGCATCCTGTTAAGGTTGGTGAGAAGTTTGAGTGGAGGGTTTATGTTTGAGTGTAGTGTTCTATAAATGTAGTAGGCACAAGAATAAGTATAGATGTTCTTTATGGTGAGTAGTTTTGGACTTTTGAATATTGGTAGTAGTTATGTTATTGGGTGGGAATTTATCATTTCTGACTGTAGCCTTTTGCTGGGTTATTATTGGGAGACACAGATGATGATCAAACTAAATGCAAATTATGTGATCAGGCATATGGTCACTGCCTTGAACACTATGTTGCTTAATTGTCCACTTATTGAGGATATGAGATAGACAGTATAATAACCTATGTGACATGTCAAGATATCTTATTAATGAAAATAAGATATCAGTTATATAAGCAAATTTCCTAAATTTGCTTGTAACAGTTAGTTTGATTTCTTTTTTGACCCCATACCCATCCTGTGGGCGGTAGTCAAAAAATTTCAGAGGTAAAAATGGGTCCAGGGGCTGGACCTCAAAGTTTTATAGCTGAGCAAGTTACAAGGTAATGAACTCAGATGGTCACAATCATGACAAGTTACAAAAGGGATTTTGCAGTTCAAGAGGTTTTTAGGGTCCAAAAATGGGCCCCAAAGGGTTTTTATGGGGAACAAAGGGACTGGTTTAAATTTAAATTTACTAGTTACAATTTGAATCATGTAAAATGAATTTACTTACGTCTGTAAAGGTTGCACTCATGAACAATTTTAAAGCAATGAGCAATCTATTAGTCTAAAACCCCCCCACAACTGTAATGAGTTATTGGTGCAAATTTTAATTGT